>JAQGAB010001672.1:0-15079 GCA_034696565.1 Isotomurus graminis
TTTGCGTAAAAACGGTATTTACTTTGCAAAGCTTACTTTCATTCAGCGAATGAATGGTTTCATCGATACACAACCGATTCCACCGTTTGGTACCTCAGATGACATCAGTAAAGCTGCGGAATGCAAAATCACATTAAGAATCCCATCTGCTCATTCTAACATGCAGTTTACCATTAAACTGTTCGATGTAAAGAAAGGGTAGAATATTACAGTCCGAGAAAGTAGTAAAAGTTTATTGAGCAGAGTAAAGGAAGAGATTAAGAGGAATGAATACGAGTGAACCACATATGGCTCATCATAAACAAGTTCACAGACCAACTTACTTATCTCTCACTCACTGTAATGCAATAAAAACCAGGGTGAAGCTTTTTATGGAGATTTGCAGTAAAAAAAAAGCTTCAATAGGTATTGCAACAACCATAACCCACGGGGTTAGTTGAAAGTAGTTTGGGGCATGCAAATCTAAATCCGATAGAGTAAAAATGGGTTTGTCCCCCCGAGTACATGATGATATGAGCTTTTGTTTTATTAAATTCTCCACCTCATGCCTCATAACCGAGTATCAAGACTCCTGTTCAGGTTTATTTCCTGGGTTGTCTCTCCATATCAAATTATTTGAGTGATTGAATGTGACATGGCATGAAGGAAGCAACCGGTAGGTGAATAAATAAGTCGTATATGTATTCAGTAGGTAGATTTGTGAGTTTCAACATTATGAGCTCAAAATTAACTTCATTCCGTGATGAATTGTGTAGAAATTATGTGGATAACTTGTTGACAGGAAAACTTGCAAGTTAATTATGTGGACTAATAAAAATTTTATACCTTTGAGCGAAAAGTCAATTTTAAACGGCTCATTTAGCTGCACTATAGCACCTTGAACTTACTGAAATATGTAGCTTCACTAGGTAATTGTATGGCCGAGTCTGTCTAACCAAGAAAGGAAATAACAAATGGATTTACTTGAAAGAAATGCAGGTCATGTCTCAGCTCTTGGTTGGTGACTTATTATCTGTTGTGAGCCGGGCTACAAAGTTAGGTAAGGAACTTTTCAACATTTTCCATGCACTCGGAAGAAAAGCATTAAGGTAAATGTCACTGAGTTTCCTTTTATGTTCAATAAACCATCATCATAATCAAAAGCCCATTAGAAGGGAGTTGTTGTGTTTCCTTTAAAGATTTCCTTCATTAGCAGTGCAGCCTTGATAGGCAATTATTTTTTATATTGATTTATTGAGTTGTAAATTCCATAACTAAACAGTCAGGGGATTTCATGGAAAATTTGTGATAAAAATGTTTTCCAATGTGTTTATTAGCGTCTCCTCTCTGAATACCTCTGAACCAGAACATCAACCACCAGACAGAGTAAAAGGAAATAAACAATTAAGCAAAGATAATAATAAGGATCAGCACGAGTCTGCACTCAATTCCTTTTGTCTTAAATGTGAATGTTCAACCAAATATTATGGATTTATGACAGGAGCCACTCCAACTTTAGTTTCTGTCTTGCATCCTTGCGTTCACTGAAATAAATGCCAGTATGCTTCTATTGTTTTTGGATCGATGAAATAAACCAAAATTAGCCTTGGAGTATGGACGAGTTTGGAGTAGCAGACCGACGACGAGAGACACAACTCTCAAATCCAAATGGAAGTTTGTGTACTAATGAAATTATGAAGAAACAGATGGATTCACATTGCAAGATTTTTATTCATTTCATTTAATATTTCTCAATGCTTTTCTCTTTCTCGGTTCCACTCGCCTTAGTAGTTGTAGAGTGGCGTATGCAAATGGCATGAGAATTTCCAAAGGATACGTGGAAAATGCTTTCATTTTGACAGCCGTCACTAAACGCTCACGATCTGTGTATATGTACAGTTTACATTACACATTACGCTGAAGAAAATGCCTGTCTACTTAACAACTTAACCTTCCACACACACACCACACCATATTTCTAGGATTTACAACTCCCACGCTAAAATTGCATTTCACACGATTTCGTAGAGAACTTTCTCGGTTTGTAAATGCCATAAATAACGTGAAATTTGGAATGACTCTTCCTTGATACTGAACAGTTGAGGGGGATTTCACTCAAGTGAAGACAGCTGAATGAGGTCTTTCACTGGATTGAAATACCAGAGGAGATACCAGACAAGTATTTCTTTAAGTAATCATCCACATTATGTAGATGTAGCAGTTATTAGGAAGTTGGAAAGTGGACTATGTGGTCCATGAGCAAACTACTTTCTCAGCATCCGAATTCGGAGAGAACGAGAGAGACAGAGAGATTGTTTCTCGCAAAAGGGAAAAATCGATTCTTTCACGACGTCTCCCAAAGTGTGTCGGACGGATCTACAAGTACACCAGAAAGAGTCCTCGGAGTCGACGAAAGCAGGTTTAAGTGTAAGCTCAGCTTCCGTTAGTCCGAGAGACTCCTTTGCCATTTCATACTGTGCACACTTACACACACCTCAGGTTTCGCACAATTCGTCAAATATACTATTATTCATTCATTGGTTTTACGTACTTTCTTCCATTTTACGACGCCTCTTGGACTTCGCATTCACCCTTGTGAGTTATTTAGTAGTCGCATTACCAACGGCATGAAAATAGCTTTCTCCACAAGGAATTGGTGTTTTGGTGCTTATGCAAAAGGTGGTACAATTCCTAGTGTCCTACTTCAAGCGTGGAAAGTGATATTTGATTTAACTCCAGGTAGACCCAATAAGGGTTTAATAATTTCTCGTGCAATTTAAACACTCTAGGACGCTGAGAGTTTATTGGATTCAGACATTAAGATCAATCTCAAGGGCGGACGGGTAGATTATTCTTGAGGATTCTTAATAATAACCAGACATTGGAAGAGACGTCATTGGTGAAGTCTAGAAGTCTGGAGTCATAGTCTCCTGTGTGTGATGATCACAACTCATCTACTTCGTCCTTAGCGTGTTAGAGGCAAATTAAGGGTTTAGTTATCATTTGGCTTCTACGTTCACGGTAATCTATCAGAATAATATTCCCTGGTGCTTTCTCTCTTATCCCGTGAGTGAAAAAGGAAGGAAGGAGTAACAAATCGTTATGCAATGTCAATACTAATAATAGCTGTTCAGTGTTGGAAGAACACTAATAGGCTTGAGGAGTTGGGCAGTCAAATCAAATATAGAGAGAAAGCCAAAGGTAAACTGAGAGAAAGGAGATTGAGTTACAAAAGCGGAAGGAAAGCACACTGGTGAGTAATACTGAAAGGAGTAGTAGGCAGTGTTGTGTAGGCCAGTGTGGGTCATATAATGAAATGTAATATTCAGAGTCACTCAGGCAGTCACTACTAAAATTGGGAAGGAGAAAGTTCATAACTCAACTTGGTTTTGATACTACTATTAGTACTAGTAGTGGTAGTTGGTAGTAGTGGTGGAGTTAAAGGTGTTCTAGTGGTTCGGGAAAGACGTGTAGCATTTTCCCCAGACATTTTTTTCTCGAAGTATAATAGGGAGACGAAAAGAAGTGTAGATATAATTTCCATACTGGCTTTCTCTTGAAGAGCATCTAATTTAAGGTGTTATGAGCCGGAAGGAAGAACATGATCAATCAATAACTTTTTGTTCTTTTTTCCTAACCTCAGAGAAGAGTGATGGTTGTGCTTGTGTTCGTGTGCTCCGTGACTTTATGGAAGATGCTTGAATACTATTAAGGATCATGGAGTTCTCGTGGTGCTTCATGATTTTGTGTGACTTGTGACTTTCACAGGGAAGAGTGGAGTGTTCATCATGGTGCTGGGTACTTGGTGCTATTAAAGACTTAAAATGGTGATGGGTCCTCCATCAGGATCCCTCGGGGTGGGTGTGGTTGAAGAAGAATCTTCTTCCGAAGCCACACACAGTCATAACCCCCTAAATGATGAAGAATACGCTGTGCCGATTCCCATTCAGACTTTCCTCTGGAGACAAACTTGTCCTTTCATCCGCCCGAAGTTGGGAAAACTTCATGAAGCTACTTGTGTGGTATGCCAATTAAAACCTTTTTTAATATATTAGGAATCAAGATATTCAGAGTATTAAATTAAAAATTAAACGTTATTGTTATTGCATTCAGGTATTTATAACTAACTTCGGTAACTACTAATGATTGCATACATAGCACTGACATTCTTTTTACGGAAATACTTGACTTTTAAGGTTAACGAAGTAATAATGACATAGTATTTTATTATTTTACACTTGAAATAGGTTTATTAAAAAGTGCTCGTTAAGATGACAGAGTTATTTATAACCAATGTTTTCTCATGTGCACTAAACCTGCTCATGGAGTTTAACATTGGACACTAATATATTTTTGTGATGATTTTTACATGATTTGGCTTCTTCATGCGTTTTTCTCAAATTTCTCTCTTCTCGTGTGTAGTTTTGTCAGGCTCCAGCAACTCACCATGTAAGATTTGCGAATTCATTCTTGACATTTTGTCGGTCTAATGTATCTAATAATGTACTAACTGTCGGTAGTTTGTTAATTGTCATTTGTCTCAGAAAGGTGTGGTTAGTTTTCTTGCATCTAAAGAAAGTAGAAAGTAGGAAACGCGTATACGCGTTTTTTTGTAACTCTGTCCGGCTTTTGTGAAGCACGTTTTTGTAAGTGTCTCTGCATTTCCCGTTTCTGTGAGTTTATCAACAAATATTTTACATGTCAGTATGTCGTGGATTGTTTGTTAGTCATTAAAATATTGTGGCTTTCGATGACTTGAATACCCAGTTGCCAGTATTATTAACATTAGCCTGAAATACACCAGTATTAATGCACTTTTACTCTTTGCTATTAAACCATAATCTATCTTCATTGTGAATAAGCCAGGTGAACAATTAATTACTTCGTTGATGGATGATGATGTTTGTTCGTATTGTGAACATATAATACTTCTATTGGGTGTTTGCACGATATCCGTGGTGTGTTTTCATGTCATGGACTGTGAATGAGTTGTCATTGTCGTTAAGCTCGGGTTGATAAGTTAACACTATGTTGGAATGATTAATTGCGCAATGTGTCGATCAATATCCGGACATTCTTTCATCTAATAAGTTCTACCCTTTTGCTAATTCTCTAGTAAAGTTTTTTCCTACAGAATTTCAACGTATTTTGAAACTTTTTGTAGCATTTTGGCTCATTCGGGATGAACGTATTTTACTAACTGCAACCTGATTCTTATACTAACATCTATTTTTGTTTTTGTATTTTTAATTTTATAATGCAAGTTCTTTGAAGCTAAACGGTTTTTTAAAACAAGTGGGCTTCCTTTTTTGCATATTTCTTTTTATATTAGACACTTGAGACTGTCTAGTATTCTAAAATATTTGTTGGTCAGTCGGTCTGGTCCATCTAGTAGAATGTGGAGCGATACAACGCACCTATGGTCCGTGAGTTTTGATGGAAATCTTTTTGATTTCGCGAGAGCCTGTTACCCGATATTTGACAGATTTTTGACGATTTTTAGTTTTACAATAGTGAATAATGATCACTAGACGTAAACAAGAGATTTTTGAGTATTGTCAACAATTTATGACATTGCGACTAGAAAAATACTTTGTGTAGATGTGTAATCTGGAAACCTATCTGTTGAGTGTATATTCCTCAAATTCCTCTTATCTCTTATGTAACCTTATATTATGACCCTCTTCTTTTGTGAAGAAGTCCGGAAGGATCCTCCTCAACACATTTTAATGTTGAGATAACCTTTAAATGAATGTATGTTCGTGTCAGTTATTTATTGTCTGTTTAAAGTGAATTGAAAGCTCCTTTCACTTTATAGTTTAAATGTTACATTGTGAAGGTGTATGTGTGGGACTAATCTACTTTTACTCTTTCTCTCTCTTTCCCTAATGCTCTTTCACGCTCACTTACATTGGATACTTTAACTTTATAGGAAATAAGGGAAGCCTGTAAGGTAATCAAATAACCGATTATACATTAATAGAAATTAACAGAGTTGTAGTACTGAATGGTTGTGCATGAACTAAATTGGATAGTTAGTTGCATGCTGAGATTACTTGTAGAGAATTCCTTTAGTTAGCTTCCTTGCTAGGCACTTTAAGTATCAGTAGACTTATTTGAAATTTGTTGTTCACAAAATATCAGTCCTTGGAGAAGGTTCTCGTGCAAAATATTCAGTTCGGACTCTCGCCAAGCCTCACAGAAGCTATTAAATCTATTCCACGATGGAGAATGATTCAAACAGCTTTTCCCCATGTCATGCATTGTACTGCACAGCTTCTCATGAACAGGTAACACTTACATCAGAACACGTAAAATTTTAAACTACCACATCTTCACCTGTCAATGAATTGTTTATATAATTTTATCTTAGAAAGCAAAGCGGTATCCAAAGTGGCCTAGGTGCAGCAGAAACAAAACTGCTGTACACATTGCATTGGATTTTGCTCGACGCTGCTGAAGAATGTGCAGATTCAGATTTCGAAAAAGGTCTGAGACCAACAAGTTCGTTTCATTATGTGTTTCCAATCTCAGCCGTGACGGTATGCGCAATTAGTGATATAATATGAGTTAATTGCTGAATTGGGGTACATTGAGACCGTTGCCTTTCCACAGCTCTTCGTCTATCTCTTTGCACCACTTTGTTCTCAACTGCGAGCAACCGATTTTAACAACTTCCGGTTGGAAAACGGATTTCGAGTATGGCCTGCAATGTGGTCGCATAAGACTCCAGACCCAGTTTGTTTCAATTGTCCTGTCAAGCCTAAAACTCCATTGAGTGCGTTCTTCGTGAGAAAAGTTAAGCGTGATCCGTTCGAGTGTGTCTTTGGAGGTGCGAGTAAATATTAGAGTCTTATGTGGGCACATTAATTAAGGAAAATGGTAATTTTGAATTCCAAGATGTTACAAAAGCAACGAGTACTGCAGGAATAGGAGGAGACGCAAAGATATCCACACCACCGCCAACTCCAGAACATGCCAAAGCAGAGTACAGCACCAATCTGGTTCTGGAAGATGAGGTGAGCTGTTTGTAACGATAAATGCAATCGTGCACTGTAGATTTATCGACATGGATATATACTTGCATATAAACCTTTCGATTGGTTATTTTTTCCAGTTGGAAAAACTGACATTGCCGTCAGGAGGTGGCAGTTCAAGTCCAGCAGGAGCGAGTGGGAGTGGCGGAGCAAGTGGAGGAGGGGGTGGTCCATTTCCAGAAACAATTCCTGAGGAATCATCCAGTGCTGATGAGGAACACGTCATGATATTTCGTCTCGGGTCAATTCCTGAGTCAGATGGATTGAAAGAAGGCTCCGTATTCAAGGTTTGTCTGTTTGACTATACAGTGGGTATTTCCCGAATAGCAAAATTCATAATTGAGCCTATTATTCCACACTGCAAAGGCGTTCATTATCAAACCCTCTAATCGGTATCGATTTCAAATGAAAGCTATTTTAAGAGTTAATATGAGACACTACATATCTATGTGGCCTATATTCACCCTGATCGTCAACATGGCCTAATCTTCGTGTCAATTAATTATTAGATGTCTGTGCCGGTCCGTCAACCAAGTTGTGAATCGAACAAAACTTCTCCTTCACCGAAGGATAGGAAAGGGTAAGTTACTCTCCAGTCTAACTTATTGATACTTAGGCACGCTTCGTCCATCCTTCATTTTCCATTCATGCTTTTCCTTTTCCACGTTTATTGAGAGATAAGATCTGGATCTCAGATTAAACTGGTTAAACATAATATATGGGGAAAATACACAGGTCATCTGAATTCCGAGCAAGGACTGATTCTTCTCCAAGGGCTTCCATTGGTAAATCCTCGAACGAAGTACCTCCACTTCATCAGAGTCAACCTAGTTCCTCAATCTACGGATCTGTACAAAGACAACCTTCCATGGGGAAAGATTTGGCCACATGGAAAAATGTCAAGTTGGCTAGTTTCATGGATGTGGGTGTACTCCGGTGTCTATTTATTCCTCAGTGGGAGGAGGAAGGAGTGTATTGGGGATGTATGTACCTGCACAAGAGGTAAAGTCATTAATTAAACAGTGCCTTCTTTAAGTCATACTTATACCATAAAATTCCATTAGATTTGAAGAAATCTCATCGCACAAAGATCCTTCTGAGATAGACTTACAAGCATCAAAGAGACAACGAAGCAATTCCCTTCCAACTCCAAAGTGTCAAAAGTCGTACTTGGCTGAATTGGCTCTTTCAGTTACTCAAGGCAGACACGAAAGGGAGAAAGTTTCTGGAGAAGCTGGAGTGAAGACAAAGCTGAAGACACAACCAAGTAGCTTCAAAGGAAAGCGAGGAAGTCACGGCCAAACCAGTTCTTTCTTTTCGTACTCGGCTTGTTCATCTCCAACCTCCCAGAGAAGGAGTGTCGATAGCAGAAGAGCAAGTGAGAAAGGATCCAAGAAAAAGATTACAATGTTGGACCTCAAGACATTTGTGGAAACCAAGTTGCTGTCGAAATCGGAAAAGATGTTGGAAAAGATTGAGGCTTCTGTAAGCATTTACTTAATATTTCCACGCGTGGGCTAGGTGAGACAATTTGTTTGGTGTTAGGAATTCGAGTTAGATGTGGAACCATTCGTGAGACCTCAGTCAGCTTTAAGTCAACGAGACGACGAAGCTAACAAAGCAATGGACAAAATAGGAGACAATTTTTTCGGCGAGCAGTCCAACTTATTTAAAGGAAAGAGTATGCCAAGTCTCAGGTATTAATGATTGAAGACACTGTAAAATTTCCTCTACTATTTAAACGAATTCTTATTACATTTCCCTCGAACTTACGTTAAACTAGCAACATTAGACACCCAAGAGCACATTGTACTTAAGTACCCAGTGTACTTTCACAACTGCAAGAGACACATATTTACTCTCTTCCTTCCTCTCTTCTCTCTGTATTACCAATTTACCAGCACGAGACTTGTTTTTTCACTTTTATAATGAACCACTTAAAATCTTCTAATCGACCTTCACAAGACTTGATAAAAATGTAGTTGTGTACGTATGAGTCTATTCGGAGTAACTTTTCTATCTGTGTCCCTTTCCATAGCTGTTTGCTAGTTGATGAATTGGCAGCTCCAACAGGGTAAGTCTGATAATGCAAAGCAGCAAAAGAGTACTGAAAAACGCTGTTAACCCCACTAAACACTTCTTTTTCCATTTTAATAATTCTGCTGCCACTTTTTATTCTTTGCGTGTCTTCTGCTAAATCAACTACTAACTAACGTACCACCCTAACGATCCTTCCGAACTCCAATACCTACGAGTTCTGCTGCCTACTTCTTGAAAAGCAACAATGACTTTGCCAAATCAGAGAGAGATTTTTAAGTGTGTATGCATGATTTTACTTTGCATGACCCTTGATACACATTTAATGATTAATCATCACCTCTTCCAGCCTTAGAATATTATACATACATACTTTTTAATAGACTAACCCTTTCGCACATGGAGTGGTCCAATAATCAATGGAATTATCGTCACATCACTTTTAACGCTCCTCCAAAATCATTTACACTTTGACAAACAAAACTATTGATTCGTAGTTTAAATTGTATTTATTGTAGTCACACACCAAATTACCTTTACTAACATGCGTAGAGCTCATAGATTTAAGTGTAGATAGTTCACATAGCGTTGATTAGACCAATTAAACTGTTAACCCAGCGTCTTTCCAAAGATACTATTATGGCAAATAGCTGCATTGGTTTCATACGCATAGCTAGAGAATTTATTAGAAGCTAAGCAAGACTAGTTTCATTCCAGTTAGCTAATAATATTACTTCACTAGCTTGTTCTACAGAAATAAGTGTATAAAGGTAGTGGAGTAGCATAAAAATTGATGCGGCACAGCGAATTTCAAGTTGAATTATTCATTTAGGTATTGTGGAATGTCACGGGGGTCAAATGACTCTGCGAAGCAACCTGACAGAATCCAAGTTCCAAATCCGATTATAACTGTGACTGAACACACTCCCGCACCTACACCTTCACCTGATCGGATGTACAGGTAGGTAGTAATTTTATGCAGCTACAAAACGATATGGACATAACTAATTTCATTGTATTGAAGGCGGCGTGCAAGCTCCCTTGAATCTCAACTGAATTCGTTTATCCACCAATTCGCACTGGGAAGTAGGCGAGGAAGTGGTCGAAGAATTGTACGGTCACACAGTGACTCTAACATCGCTTACTCAGTTAATGAGACCACAGAAGCTCCAGGCACCGCACAGTATATTAAGTCAGACGGAAAACTTAACATTAAAGTAGTTTATCAGGTGGGTTTTATGCTCCGATTAATGAGGAACCTTCATTATGATCAACTTCTGCACTTTTACACTAATAGGCTGTTCATCTTATCTGCTCAAGAGACACGATAATCCGCTCAGTTCGAGTGTGCCAAGTAGTGCTTCATATAATTGATCAGCTTTACAATGAGATTGAGAAGGACAACGAAGTTACTTCTGTGCTAGAGACTGTCACAAGGTATTCCACGGGAATTTAACATGAAGTTGGCTCAAATATGAATGATATAGACTCCTACAGACGCTTATCTTTCCCCCCGTAGAATCATAAGCGCCATGGGATGTACTCACGGGTGTGCTGAGTCACAACGCTGCACTCAATCAGACACAGTGCGGTCACACGCTCAGAATCTTCTGCTGAGACTTGCCCAAAAGTTCAGAATTCAATTTGCCAAATTCTACCTGAAGTACGTGGTTGACCAGAACTTGTCTACTGTGATGGACTTCTTCCACGCGTTGTGTGGGTTCTGCAGTGATTCCTCAGCGTTACTTTCCCCCATGAGTGAGTATTTACATACATTTGCCTGTATAAAATTCGATGGGGAGGATGACTCTACTTATGCAAAATGTGCTTATCAATTTAGACCCCAAGATACGAGATTTCTACACCAGCTACAACAATGGAATGGAGGGTAATGGGAATAAAGTAGAGAACCAAATATTTGCTGCAGTGTTTAAGCGTCTCATTACACGTATGGGAGCGATGTCGAAGGACCTGCGTACAACTGAAAACATGGTAATATGGCAATAACTCTGTTGATCTCATGTTACGAACCTGCTTTCAATTGCTAAATTGTATAACTCTAATTCTCATGAACAGTCGCTGTACTGCGACGTGAGGCAATTCATCAACTACGTGTATGAAAATGATGGGAACACTTTCAGAAAAGTTGCTCTTTCAGCTCTCCTTGATTCCGTAAGAATCTTGTACAATCAATTCATGTAATTTAATTTGGTTAATCGATATCTTTATAATAATGTAACAATAAGATGGAACGTCCGAACACGAGGAATGCTAGACAAACCCAAACTACGCGTGTAGTGAGGTAAATAATCGGTACTTATACGTAGCGTAATGAACTGACGGTAATAATTATGATGAGATGTTTTCGATACAGACGCATGATGAACTCCGAGGATTCTCCAGGATACTTTATTATGGATGAAACGATAAGTGGGGGCCCCCAAAGTGGATCCAGTAACAAAAAAGGCTTCTTCAAGAAAAAGAGCTCGTCTTCTACTTGTGCTGTACGACAGAAATAGCAATTCACGAACAAATTAATATCTGCAAGCAGACAGATGTCTGGCACTTCTGAACTGAATTATTGAATGTAATATGTACAGAGTATGGGGGATACAGACAACACCGGAGAAAGTCCAAGTGGAACTCTTCCGAGAAAGCATGCGACTCTGACTCCAAAGTCTAGTGAAATCGATCTGGTGTCCAAGAAGGGAGGAAGTACCGGTGGAAAGAAGGAATCCCGGTTGGTGAGCTGGCTTATGCGAGGATCAACACAGGAACGATCACTGGACATGGATGGAGAGGAGTCCAATATTAGCAGCACAGGAACAATGACTTCTGAATCCAAGAGGACCATGAGACAAGCAACTATTGTGCAGAAAGCTAAACGCAGAGTTGAGGAGAGACTTAAGCGGATGAAGATTAAGAGGGACTCTACCAATGATGAGATTTATGTTGGTGGAATGAGTAGGAAGGGATCGATGGAGAACATCACTAATGAAAATGTAAGGGGACTTCCCAAAGGATTTGAAGGAGAAAGTTTACGTTGTTGGACTAAGTCATTGGTATTGTTTTGTGAAGGTGATTGGAGAGACTTCGGAGTTTGTGGTGCTGAAAGAAAGGCGTCTGGTGAATAAAGACGTTGTGAAGGCTGGAATGGAGAGGTTTGGGTTTCTTCTGGAGATTACTCATCCTGGAGCGTTGCCTGATGGGGGACTCATGGCTGCATTGCTGGACTTGGTATGAGTCTTTATAAGAATAGGTGGTGGATTAATAGGACTAATGTTTCATGCATGTGTCGCTGTAATTTTAGCCCAAGACAGTTGTGGTGGCGAGGACGTGCATGATTCTTGAGTGTTCGTACGTCGTTCACGCTTGTAATCGTGGTCACTGGCCCTTATGGATGAAGTTTCCTATATTCAGACCTTCGTGTGCTGGTCTGCCTGCAAAACCTGTTGCTTCTAAATCAAAATCTTATGCGTTGCAAAGGATGTCTGGAAAGATGTTTCATCATTGGGGAGAGGTGTGTGTTGATCTTTTAGATGTACTTAACTAATATGCTATTCCACAGTATATAACTATGACCTTTGCACACAGGCTATTAATGCTCGCCTAGAAGAGTTCAACAAGCGGAATCGACAGAAGCTTGCAGATCTGGATCTTTCTGATGAAATGAAGCAAAAGGAGCTGGCACAACGGGATGAGGAAGAGGATTTCTTGGATGAAGGTACAGCTTACGAACTTTCTTCTGAGACTTTTCCAAGAATACAGGGTTCTAAAGTAATATTCTGATTTTGTATTGCAGCAAGTATCACTGACGGTTCAGAATGTCCCCTGGCTCTCCAAATACTTTCATGTATTCTTCTTTTCGAGATCACCGCATTCCTTCGAGAAACCTACCAGGCAAGTTGACAAATGTGGAAAAAGCATTCCTCCCAAATAATCCCAATCCTCCAACTATTAAGAAGCTTATTTACGCACGTGCTTGGAAATTTCAGACCCTTCCAAAGGCGAGCGTCGTACACAAAGTGGCACCGACGACTGTGGAGAAGGAAAAGGAGGCAGCTCCGAAGGTCCCTGTTTCAGCGAACGCGAATCGTCGGTGGAGTTATGGTACTGTAACACAGTTAAGGGAATAGTACTTTCTAATGTTTCAGTTAAGTTAGGAAAAAACTCCTAGGCCTTTCCTCTATCGGCCAGTCACAGGCTTCGCATTCCCTTCAATCCATTTCTGACCAACATCCTCCGGCTCCTGGCTCCGGGGAACGCAAAATCAGCTTTGTCCTCAATGATAACGAGTCCACAGAAAGTGGCGAGAAAAGTCACGGACATGCTCCTCCGGCCCCTGTGAGTTTTTATTAAATAATGCCGATATCAACAGGTCTATCTTAAAGGAATTCTTGGCTGACAATAATGTTTGTGATTGTAGACCGAACAAGAGATGCAGAGACAAGAAGCAGCTCGAAAGGTACGACCCTTGTTGCTGAGAAGGGGACAAACTCCAAGTACTGCAACTGCATCGGGGTCGTCGTTTAGGAGGAGGAGCATCAAACTGAACAAGAAGAAAGATGGGGACAGTGATTGTAAGTTGAATGAGTGTCTTCAGTCATGTCCAAGTCACAGATGTGTAACAGAAGATTTTATTGCCTTGTTTTAGCGATGAAGAGGTCAGATTCGCTCACAAGTGGACGAAGGAAGGTAAGCTCTGTTTCAGATGAAACTTCGGAGCACAGCGGGGACGAGTCCCCTGGGGTCATGAGTAACGAAGATGCCGCAGCAGCGGGTCTGGCTGGCAGTGGCGGAGATGAAGAGTGTCTTACGATGCCTTGGATCAACACAATTATCGAATTCCTTTCTTCCCTCAACTTCCGGTGAGCCTGGTGAACTTGTGCATATGAATATGACCAGTATATACCTAATCGTCACTTCGTACTCTTCGCCAGATGCATCCATCAAGGATTCTGTCACCCGCATTGTCCTCGAAGGCTCATGAGGGGAGTGTCTCGTCTGCTGAAGGCTGTGAGGAAAGTTTACGGAGAAGAATTTGGATTCGCGAGTGCCAACATGTCAACCTGGGGACTGAACCTTCAAGACGACCTTACAGGGAAGGATGGGATGAAGGACAAAACTGAAGAATCCACAATACTGAAGTACATCAAGCATCAAGTCCAAGGAGGATTCCACGCGTTATTCTCAACTCTCATCAAGGCTGGGTCAACTCTTAATGAGGAACAGTTCCTGTCTTTACTTCCAATCTCTTGGGAGCTTATACTAGAACCGGAAGTTCAAGTCAGTTTCGTATACCATTTCCTAAGAAAGGGTGAAATCGTAAAATTTAAATGTGTCTTTCAATTTAGGTCAGTTCTTGTTCAGCAGCCCTCCTGATTCTGGCCGGAGTGAAAGTGCCAGAACAAGTGAGGGCTCTGCTGCAAGGAGACTTTGAACATCCGAATCCCAACACCAGAATGAATGCGCTTCTACGGTTCCACATCCTCTGGAAAAACAGACATCAAGTGTGGCCTCGAATGGAGGAAAATAGTACTTTCAAAGCTCCTCCCCCTGGAATCGAATTCACGCTACCATCCCCAAGGTATTTAGCAGTGACACTAGTTGAATTGGGTTAGCTTAAGTGATAATTTTGACTGAATTTCGTTATGCTATTTTCAACTTAAGGATCGGAGTGGAGTCGATCGCTGTTGTCGATCCACGTAAGATATATAAGACACAGTAATCTTGGTTGGAGGGTTTTGAATTTTTAATAAGATTTTTATGATTTCCTTAGCATGGATGCCCGAAATCCGAGCAAAGGTGGAAGAAGTTACCCTGACGGATCAGCAAGTGTCTCGGGTAAGGGATAACTTGATTCTTATTTTTAAGATCCGGGAAATCACAGATGATGTAATGACACAATTTAAACAGCGATATTTGGTAACGGCCACTAAAACAAGAAAAACCCAACAAGCTGAACTAGTCAAAATGGCTCTGAAAACCGAAGAGGACAAGAAGCGCGCAGAACGGGAACAGTTTCT
>JAQGAB010001673.1:0-15070 GCA_034696565.1 Isotomurus graminis
TTCGCAGTGTACGTGTCATTTCGGCACAGGTGGGTCGCGCTTGCAAAACACTGCTGAAAATTTATTAAAACGTGCATGCGAGAGGAGTAATTTCTGAAATTTTGGGTTTCAAGCAGTGTGCTCTCAAAACCTGCGTTGCGTAAGTGGAGAGGAGGAAGGATTTTGAAGATCCAGACTCCAAACAAACATTTTTGCTAACTTCTCCATCTTTTTGCCACCGCAGGCGACGGCAGAGCGTAAAATCCTTGCGCGTCAAAAAATGGCTCATCAAGGGGTGTGGAACTCGTACATCGACATTCCAATCGTCACTCGGGCGTACACTACTGCGTGTGTCTTGACCACGCTGGCAGTCGTAAGTTATTCAACAGTTTAATTAATTAAGGGATATTTTCAATTTGATTAAGGATGTTGTATAATTAAGTATTGTTTTATGGGCCTACAGCACATGGAGTTGGTGTCTCCGTACGATTTGTATTTCAATCCGTACTTGGTGTTTCGTCATTACCAGGTACGTCAGTTTTTATTTATGGAAAACTGGAAAATTATGTTGGACGAGCGTGCGTGGTGGTGGTGATGATCGATGGTAACAATGAACATTATTATTATTTGTTTGCATTAGGTGTGGAGGATCCTGACGACGTTTCTCTTCTTTGGTACTCTGAGTTTCAATTTTGTATTCAATATTATCTTCACTTACCGGTATTGTCGAACTTTGGAGGAGTCATCTTTTCGGGGACGAACAGCTGACTTTGTTTTGATGTTTATCTTCGGCGCTGCCTCCACTTTGGTAAGGAGTTTTAGTTGTTTTATGTGATGTTATGTATGATGACTAGTTGACTAGTGTGAGTAAAAACTATTTGTTTGTAGATTATTGCGTACTTTGCAAATCTCATCTTTCTCGGTCATGCCTTTACTCTCATGCTTGTCTACGTTTGGTCTCGACGCAATCCTATGGTTAGGATGAATTTCTTCGGAATACTCAACTTCCAGGTATTTGTTTCAATGAATTAGCTAATGTTTTTAAAATGCACATCTTAAGCTTTTTCTGGTTTTTCGAACAGGCGCCTCTCTTACCACTTGTCATCTTGGGATTTTCGTTGCTCCTGGGAAATCCCGTGCAAATTGATTTAATTGGGATATCAGTTGGTCACCTCTACTACTTTTTGGAAGATGTCTTTCCAAACCAGCCAGGAGGATTCCGTATGCTCAAGACTCCGCAGTTTTTGTACGAATATTTTACATTTCCAAAGCTTGTGTCGTATGTGTGCATTAGCTGAGGCTGTTTGGTTTTACCAACGTATTTAATTATACTCTCACAGGCGAAATTTATTCGACCCAATGGAAGAAGATCCTAACTACAACCCTTTGCCTGAAGATCGCCCTGGTGGCTTTGATTGGGGAGGTGCTGCTAATGCTGCCAATCCTGCCGATGCTGCTCAAGGACCTGCGGAAAATCCTGATCAAGGTGGAGATAACCCGAACGTGATTCCTGACACTCCTGGCCAGAATGAAAGCCCCGGACCAGGTGGCGATGCAAGAGTCCGCGCACGGCGAACAGTAGGAGCAGCGGCTGCGGCTGCAGAACAAGGTGGAGCGAACTAAATGCGACAACTTGTCAATAAACTGTGCGTAATGTCGCTTTCTAAATCTCGCACTCTATTTAATGTGATAGAATGAAAGGGTTTCTACGTCTATTACGCCTTTTATACACCTGATAATTTAAGTTTGTAATTTCTGAAGGCTGATTGTATAAGGGGTGTAAGCTAGTATGAATGTTATGGATTAATTGTTTATTTATATGATGTGTGCTACTACTGAAGTCTTGTCTTAATAAATTTACTGAAGTTTTTTAGTATAAAATATATTGAAGTAAAAATAAGCAAATCGTTGCATTGAGCGTCTTTCATCTGTAAATCTGCGCAGATTAAGACATAAGTTCCTCAAGAAGGGCGAACCACTTGCAAACGTTCTCATGACAAGGACAGTTTGACGTATTGCAGTGATTACGTGGAATTGTGTGTCAATTACTGTACACTAAAAGGGCCACCTTGACTCTGCACTAAATTGAGATGTGTCGAATCATCCATCTGTGGCTGTGATTTCTGGTGTGACAGAACTGTTGTTCAGTTGAGGTTGGGATGTAGGGAATAGAAAGGAAGGAGTGGGAGTGTTTGCGTGGGCCCGACGTTTCATCTTTTTTGTATCCACCAGAAAATCATACATAGAGAAGGCTCCACTATAAGAAAGATGTGAATCAACCCTTCTCTCGATTTAAGTCAATGCGCTAAGCATTAAGCTTTCTTTCGATTACAGACAGCACTAAAGAATTGTGACATTTCTTACTTAGCAACTAACTTGACAATTGATGGCATACGTACTTGCATACCTTCTCATACTCATCCAAACATTTATACCTCCTTACTAACAATAACTCAGTTACGGGACTGAAGGCAACAAAGCTAATGCTAAAGGTGATCTTTGCAGAGAAAGGAAGCTGATGTGATAGAAGCTTGAATAATTTTCAGGTAAATTCAACATTCTGTAGATCTCCCGCAGAGACACATCAAATCCAGGAGGACTCATCTTGCATGGTACTTTCACCTACTCATGCACACCTAATGCTGATAATACTGGACTGACGATATATACATCATGACACCAAATCAGGTGTATCTCACTATATCCCATCTCAGCTATCAGGTTTCTTCTGATTTTCAGTCCAAGAAGGATCACTGGTAAATGTGTCTTTCTTAACACTGACTGTGGTTAGGCAAACAACTCTTTTTACTCATATTTAAATTTCTACATGTCTGTATTTTAAAACATTTTACCCAGACTACTCCCATATTGCACAATGCGTGCTCCCATATCAGAGTACAATATTCATAAAATCCTGCTTCCACAGGTATTATGGCAAGATTGAAAAGTTTGAAGTTCCGTAAGTTTACCGTTAGTGACAGCCCTATATATTCCTCTTGAGATCACAATTAATCAATACATGAGCATTGCATTTTCTGACACTAAAACGCACAAATATTGAAATATATTCCAATATTCCATTACTTAATTATATTAAACTATCTTCATTAGATTTACTTATAAACGTAAACCTGAGTTTTTTGCAGTTCTAACCTTATATTTTACTATTCTAGGATTTATGTAGCCAGCTCCGATGATTTCTTACAATTTAACCTTCAGTAACTGCATATTATTTAATATTCAGTGGGTCAAACAAAAATCAATCGTGTGAATTATGCTACCTTACACAATCATCTTGATAATATTATGTATTCTTGTAGTGGATAGTCGGATTTTAAAATTACTAGGCTTGAGAACTTAAGAGTAAAGTCCATTATGTATGTATGTGTAAATTAAATATTAATTTCATGTACTAATACCGTACTACTTGATACTTCATGCAAGGAAATATATAGCTAATTTATGCTTTCGTGATGAAAAGCATAATTTAATCATTGTCAATATGTTGCAGCATATGTGTCAAATAAAATATGCTATCAAACTGAATAACAACAAAGGTTATGGTTACGGGTGTTGTACTAGTTTTCACTTTGCGTAATTGAACAGCTACCTTAATATTTACATCACCTATTGTTTAGTTTACGCCAAAAGTATGATTACTGCCGATAAGAGGTTGCACATAGCAAATTTTAGATAACTGTGTGATTTTGCAAGCTATGTCTCACGTTGCCCCACCCTATTTTGTAAGCTTTTAGCTTCTGTTCTCTCGAATATCTAAAATGCCAAAAGGTTATCCGTGAATAGAATGATAGACATGAAAAGTGGATATATAGATTCATTTGCCCACTCCTAATATGAATCAGTTAAACTCCAGGAAATCTGGAAATCAGACTTCTGATTAAATTTAAATCTGTTGAGAGCATTGTACATTCCAAAATGACGCATGACAAGCTGATTTAATCTGACTCAGGGTACCAGGGGTACGTCAGACGACAGAAATGCCTTTTTCTATCCCCCTAATCCAAGTAGAAGGTATTTCTCTGCTATTGCTACAACTACCTACTAGATTTTATTGAGCCCACCAGCCAGAAACAACACTTGAGCTAAATTGCAACATGTTTCTATGAAAAGCAAGATTTCTAGTGATGCGCTCAGCAGTAATTAGTAACTCTCTTGAGAACAATATTCACACGTAAGAGTTTTAAGTTTGCGAATGCTCTAAATTACAAGCTGGAGATTGTATATCAGGCTGTGATATGTTTCATTAAGCCTTTGGGTCCGATTATTCTTTTCATTTCACATAAAACAAACACAATTATGTGCAAATAAACTGCCTAGTTCTGAATCACAACAAATTTGCAATGGCTACGTCATAAAAATGTCTGGGTTTAGTATTTTATTCCTCCATTGATTGAAAAAAACCTACGTAAAATAGGTAATCACTTTTTCTCAGTATCTTAATTTTGTCTTTTTTGAAGGATGATTATCAAGATATTCAGAAGTTTAAGACTAATCTCAAATCCTCAAAGCAGCCAAATAGTGTGTAAATATACACAGAGACTCCTTAGTGTAAATAGCATGGCTCATGCAGACAATGAAACTAAGCATTTCATCAAGCGTTTCACACAAATGTACATATAGTTCGTCAAAGGTACAAAGCACCTAAATTCCAGTAAAGTTATGCCTCGATATTATTTGAATGTTAAATGCTTAAATACTTCTTAAGTGCTTTGAGTAGAATACTATAAAACTGGGACAACCTGTGTGTGAGCTTGTAAATGCCAAAACACTTGGCACCTTCACTTCCACAAGAAAGTATAAGCTGTGAATAGTATAATTGTTTACAAGCCTTCAAAGCGTCTATCGCCAGCACATAATAAAGGAATGGCACTTTCTCAAAGTCAGTCATTATAAAATCATGAAAGAAATATTGATTATGCACGAATGAGTAAATGTCCAGTGGACTTTCTTCGTGGTCCCACACCTTTCACTCACTAACCACATGCAACAGCATATTATGCTCTCTTGGACTTGGAAGTTATTCATACGATTACAGGAGGAGAAATAAATGACGTATCCCTGAGCATGTACGTGCCTTGTTTATGTTAAAAATTACGAGTGCTCAAGGGAATGTCCAAGCAACAGTGGTGGTGGCGAGGTCTAGCAAGATAAATATAATTGGTAGTAATGTGTGGGTTGAATACAACTTGACAGGGCGAGGAGGAGAAAGCGGTGGTGGTGCTCGTGATAAGTTGATACTGAACTCCACAACAGTACTTTCTTCTCTCTCCAATCTTTCAGTTAACTCAGGGAGGACTTTCTCAGTGTGTGAACCGATTCTATAACACCACTTGCGTTTCATCCCTAACAATAAAACCCCCACTCGCAATGAATGGCTGAGGTGAAAGTAGCTTCTCCGTTCAACTCTAAGCACCACTCAAGAGTCCTATTTAAGCCATACGTATGTCTTATTCAACGGGCTAGTGCTATTTCATCTTCCCCCAGTACACCACACTCGTCTCTAACATAAAACTCATCCTTCCTCCTTCAACACTCCGCAACTTTCTCCCACACTTTCTCGTCTTGGGTAAGCTCATCTCTACTTTTTTCAATCTACATCTTAATATCCGGCTACGTGGAATGAACAAAGCAATTACTCTGGCATCATATTTTCATGTAGTTATTTCTGCTTTCTTGAAACATGTATTTCTCGCAATTCCTCATGATTAATTCAGAAGTAACAAACTCGTAGACAATTCATCTCCAAGAATTCCGCATTAAGCAGGGTTTTTCAGAAATATATTTTGACTCTAGAGTTATGAACAATTTGACTAGAGATTCGAGAAGTGATAACCTATGAGATAGTAATAGTCCATCATCAGACTTCACCAAACTCAATGAATGTGGTGTGAGATACACATGCATCGTAGTTTCGTAGTATCGCAGCTTGGGAATTGGGAATGATGTTTGGTAACTACCACCGTTCAACTGGTTGTCGTCCTCCATGATATATAAAGTATCGTGTAAGGCAAGTTTTAATTGCTTTATCCTTTCACCTCGACAAGTTGCATGTTGTCCCTCACTACTTCCTCTCGGTGTTGTTGATTATAATTTCGGACCAGATGCTTAATTACATTGTCACATCGATAGCATTCGTTTGCTTTATGTCGCATGAAATCGTCTTCTCGTAGTACCGAATACATGCCATTGTGGGAGGAATTGCATAATACACCTGTGTTAGCATTAATTAGGCTATCTGTGTCCTGTATCAGAATTCAATTTAGCTTTCAAGTAGAATTTTTAATAGTTTAAAACGTAAAGAGTTCCTCAGGAACACTTGAGAGTTTTATGGCGGAAAGTACAGACTACAGGGCAGTGGAAAGTAATGTGACGATTGACTTAGATACATTTTATAACCTTAATGTAATATCCGTTTCAATATGTGCAGAGATGAAGAGCCGGATTTCCCTTTTGGTAATGGAAAGCTGTGCGTGAATGTGCCATTTTGCCACATTTCTCCTAAATCCACTCATTCTTATGTATTGCGATGATAGGGGAGGATATATTATACTTTCTACTATTGTACAGGTGTTGGTTGCAGAGTACCCTAACCCAAATTCCCTTTGAATGAGACAAAGCCATTCATGTTAAACCCTTCTTGCATCCCTTCACCAACTCTTCAGAATGAAATTTAAGTACGCTTCAACATTTCACAGAGAAATTGAAAATTTCACGTCCTTGAAGAATTTATTTGGTTGATTCTACGCTCAAAAGCCCACGTTTCTAATAGCGTTTGACGTTAGTTATTGCATCAGCCAATGAAAGCAACCGTTTTCCGCGCATACAATAAAAATACTTATCCAAGTAATGGGAATGTGAATGAATGCGTGATTTGAGTACATTAAGACAAGATAAAGTTGCGATAAGCTGTGGGACTTGGGTGCAAAAAATTGCTAAATACGTGGCAAGATTTAAGCCACACTTAATGCGCTTCCTGAACGCGGTCAAATCAACGAGGAAACTGTAATATTGTGTTGAATTGGCCTTAACATCTTAATCACCGCATAATTGTCACTTTGGCACCTTCCTGATAAACAAGATTCTATAAATATTCCTTTTGTGCGTTTTTCTCTAACTAACGTCATGTGTTTATAAATAGTGCATAAGATGTTAACTCGTCTTGAGTATGCATCGAATGTGTATTGAACCGACAACTGCGAAGGATATTATGACAAACTAACAAGGCTGAATGTGGAAAATAAATATTATTTTACCATTTTTATTCACGAGTTTGTCTGCATAAAAAGGCCTTGCAAGTGACAGAAAAGAACGGGTTGACATCTCCAGGTGAAATTGTTTTGAGAAAAAGCTTCTCCCTTTAAATATGAGAAAATTTATACATGCAACAATAGAATTGACTGAAAGATATTTGTATAAGTGTCATCAATGAAGTAGTGACTCACTTTCCCTTGTCTCCTGAAGTCCTTCTATGCCGATCGTATGTGTGTATCAACAATTCATACTTTGCAGCATACAGAGTTGAGCATTTATTTTATTTATTCAAGCTTAGTTAGCGGAATTAACAAGGAGCGATAGAAGAAATCAATCAAACACACACAATGGACTTGTCAAAACACAAGTTTAGCATATTCACACGTAAGCACATACATGTTTGTCTCACTAATTAACTCGACCAAAGTCGTTTATTCAATTGAAACTTGTGTAATGCCATTGCATGTTAATTTTGGCTTTGCTTGTTCACTTTTGCTTGAAACAGAATCTAATTTGCTTTCTCTGACGTTACACGTAAATGTACACCTTATATGATTGGGGTGTACTTATATAATGCAGCATGTCCATTGAGCAATATTGGACAGCAACCGCATAAGCATTAGTAAAGGAGGACTGAGGAGGAGTAAATCTGAGGAATAAATAGTGTATTGTCGATGAAATTAGTGCTTAGTGCAATTTGCCATTAAAGCAATGTCAAAAGGATTTCCAGTATAATTAATAAATAAAATAAATAAAAGGATTTCCAGTTCAGAATTCCAGATATTTCAAAGTGCAATCTTGCAGCAGAAAAAACTTTATATTGACTACGAAAAATTATCCATACTTGAAAATTGCAGCATTGGTTCCTGAAGCTAAGGATTGGTTTCCGACGGTATCAATTTTGAGCAAGATTCCCAGGCAATAATCCCCTACTTTCATGAGAGATTAAGTTATTTCATGTGATAGTCGCCCTTCACCCATCATGACAAGACAAAAGCTTTTGTCCGATGGGTGCATTAAACAATCAAGTTTTGAGGGTGTCGTATAAATAGTGTGCATAAAAATCACTGGTAATGCATAGTGTGCAGTGGATGATGATGATGTAATCATTCTCAAGTCATGAATTGCAGATGATTCATAATTAATTGAATGCATGTTTTTATGAATTTTAATGACAATAAAACCCCCTTCTTTATGTGTGTTTCAGGCTGAACGTCAATCTAAGAACAGAGGAACATGAGAAACTTGTTGTCTAATATGGATTCGACCGTGATTTTGACAATTTTGTTTGCAACCTTATGTACAGTCATAAGTATAGACAGAGATGGGCCCCATGACTTAAGCATTACTCATTTGGGTTGGCCTGTTCGCCAGAAATTTCCACGTAGTTACTACGAGGTAAGTTATTCACTTACTGATTTATGAATCAAATGCATTAAGGTTACAAAAATTCTTTCTCTGAAGCATAAATAATGTGCCTCTTTTGCATGTAAAATTGTCTCATGCAATCATAATAAGATTATCGTTGATACTGCCTGACTGCAATTTATCCAGTGAATTCCCCTTTGCTCATTATGAAAATTCAAGCATCAAAAAATGCCAACCGTCTTGTAACTCTCAAACTTGTGAAAGCTTTCAAAGCCGCAAAGAAGTAGAGGAGTATGAGGCCAACATAAATGAGAAAAGGCTAATGTGAACCTCTATCATCAGATCTTATCTCACTGGCTTCATAAAAGTTACGATTAAACTACGCTTTCAATTTTTATCTTTCAAAATATGGGTTGGACATGAGTAGAAACTGTCCGAACTTTGTGGATTTTCCAAGCGCTGATCTTTATAGACAAATCAAGAAGGAGAGTAGAATGGAATTAGAAAGTCTTGTCTTCTGGGGAAACTTGAGTTAGGGAGAGACTGCCGAGAGTTGTCGCACGTACTATACAATACATATACTCTCGTAGATATTAGATATCCCTAGAGTGAAAGAACTGACAGGATCTTGTAAAACAACTTCTTGATAGCTTGAATATTCACAAAATCTGCTTCTAAAACTCTTAAGTACGGTAAGTTGTTCCCTGAGGCACATCAGGCTTGTTTAATAGTGTTATTAATGTTAATTTGGTTAGCCAGTGAAGTCGAAAAAAACTGTGTTTCTTCCTACTTCCAAGCTTATGTCTTGGGGTTCAATTCCTGGAGTCATGAATTAAATACATGTAAACTCGCAATCTCCTTATTTCAAGTTTCCGTGGGAGGAAGCTATGATTTTAACTAGTTTAAGTAATTCAATAATCCCTTGCGCCAACTCATGTACAATTCGTGTCAGTTTTGGATGTGAACGAGACACCCTCATATTCGCGATCTTAAACACCACTTATGGTTATTCTAAATCTCAGACAGTCATAAGACCAATATAACAGGTAGACAGTGGTATTGGATGCTTTAAAGACGTTGAGGAATACAGTGAAAGCCGCATTGTAATTCCGAGCAATTTGAAGAAAGCATAGAAGCAAATTTTTCAAGGCGTGCATGATCCCAAGCGTCGTATCTTAGAAGGCTTTTAGCCACTATCACTGGTATTTGAAAATTCACGTATGTTTATAATTTCGCAGTTGTATCACGATGTGGAAGCGTGGAAGAGAGCCCCTTCCGCAGGCTTCTATGGAATGCGGGGAAAGAAAGTCCCCAGCTCGAACTTTTTTGGGATGCGAGGAAAGAAAGGTCCTTCAGGCTTTTTGGGAATGAGAGGAAAGAAAATGGACGTCCTGAGAGGATACGACCTTTCACCTATGGAATCATTTAACAGAATGTGGACTCCTCTAAACTCTGATGGATTTGTGGAAGGAGTAAAGTCTTACAATGCCCATGGTCAAGGTCCTGCATCATCAGAAGATCTACTTTACGAGACACAATCTCTCGGAGATCTGCAATCACAACCTGGAGACTTAGAGTCAGAAACAATAGGAGCAGAACATCGGGTCAAACGGTCTCCCGGATGGAAATACGAATAAGGTGCTACATCGGCTCAACATGAGAAACGAAATTATCAATATCAGATTAGGCTGTGGTTATTCATTGTGTGGCTACTAATTCTAGTGGAGCCTTTGATTGAGTATCCATTCTAATAATGTCGTTTCGTTATCAAGCTGATTATGTGTAACTGACCGCATTCCAGTATTCTTAATACACTAATTAAAACTCATGCCACAGAACATATGAAATGTGTGAGTGTGCCCGACAGCGTAAAAATAAATTAGCCAGGTCTGTAGGCCTGTAAGGAACTTTGTTGAGTTTTTACTAGAATAGAAGAGCTCATAGGTGTATTTTCCAATTGTGAAAGTATACGCACAGCTCTAATTATTTTGGGTTTCCATACTGTGATTTTATTATCATACACGTCAGCCATATACACGTCTAGTTTCCAGCAGTTTCTCTATACAATGTAACATTGGTTGGTACAATATAACACCCTTGGTCTGTGCATGTTTGCAATTGTCTTATTTCATTAAGCTTAAAGTAACTATTATACATTATGATTAACTGAACGGGATGTCATGTTTCCCTGCAACACATAGTTTTATCCATTCGATGCTTTGTACCCCTTCCCCACATACTAATATTAACTCCTATACATATTAAAGTTATAGACTTAAAATTGATAGCAACACACAGCAACCATGTACACACTTAAACAGAAAACAAAATTCTTGTTAGTATAAAAATTGTGTTGGCTACATAAAAATAAATGTCTATATAATGCAAGCTTTACTTATACTTAATACTAATCGGCAGTATTAAGTCTTAATCAGCCGAATAAACTGTCAACTGTTGTCTGTAGCAGTTCTGCTGAACGTAGTCTGAAACTCTGATTGTACATGTCTAGAATATGTAGAACACGGGTTGTAGGAAAAAAATCTGTAAATTAAATGTAGTTTATAGAAACACTAATAACTACTACTAATTGAGAAAATCTCTAAAAAAAAACTCATAATTGTAACCTTCTTGTAAATATGACTATATATGATTTAATAACATTGACTTTAATTTCCTCTACATTACTATCAGCATCACATGAACGTTAGCATCTCATTTCATTTCTCACGAAGACTTTGACATTTAGCCACGCTGCAATCAGTGAAACTCAAGCCCAGACTCACTAGCAAGGGTCAGTAATTTCTCTCAGTTCGTGCAAAAAGAATGATAAATTGGATTTTTACAAATCTTGATTGTCCACAGAGTATACATTTATACATTTTGTTTCAAGCTTGTCACTGAAAAGTTTCTGGGTTCGAGTTGATCCTGACTTCATGCGAATCTTGAATGATTGCATGGAGGCATAACACGCAATCCTTTGCAAGTGGATGAAAAAGCCTAAATATATCCCAAAGGAGAAAATTCAACATGTTTTGCACCACAGGTCAAGAAAGGCACAGCAATTCATGGCTCCTGACATTGGACTTCTAGTAAATTAGCAGAAATGGCTCCAATCAAAATCACTGAGTGGAAATGGACTGCAGTTTACAATGAATGTACATTGATTTCTTGCTTCACCATAGTTCCCTTCTATGTACAATGTTACAACTATGGGCAGGAGGAACTTCCATTTGAAATTGAATTATATATACTTACATGAGCCCGGACATGAGTGATAATGGAATGAATCGTATCCCGACTCCTGGCGTGTGTGTGTGTGTGTTGTTAGCTTTCCCTTAGTGAAAATTTAATCCTTACGCCTACACACAAAGTTTTGCACTTTCTTTCACTATCGTTTCCAAATTATTCATTGTCCTGCGTGATTCCAATGACCAATGATTGTATCTCATAATCTCATGTACGACAACAATTTCCTCGCTTAATTTGCAATATAATTTTCCACGTAATTAAAGAGTGACAACAAGATTACTTGGATTCGTTTATAAAGATTTTCTAAGGAAACATTGGAAAAGTAGCAAGCATGCATCTTTCAATGCAACATGCAAAAAATCGTTCAAAGATTTATTTCCTGAAAGAAAATGCAGAACTAATTTTAAACCTTTATGTTTCATACTTTATCGTGACACGTACTTCATAGAATTTCCTACGCGTATCCTCCGCAAATATAAAATCTGAGATCCACCAATTCTTGCAAAATACACTAAAAGAAAGAGACAATCCATCAAAATTTAAGTTGGTAAATGGATAAATTAAACATTGTCTGTTTGTTTTTTGACACTTGACATGACAGATGCTTTAGACTTCTTATATAACAATTAGTGCGAAAGAAAGAATCACTTTCACGGGGAAGCAATTTCGTTTCCTCCTAAAAATGTGAAAGGCAGAAGACGGCCTACCGAAACTAATAAATAATGGAGATGACAACTTTGTCAAGTTTGTTCATTGTAAATCTTTAATAATAACATTATAGTGATACTCAGTTAGAAGCCTACGTAAGCTTAGCCCTCCAGAATTTGTCAATCCACATTTTCCAAATCCCACTGTGTCCACAATACTTCTACAATCTGATTGTGGACTATCGCACATTTTTACAGTCAGCTATCATCAACTCTTGAAACTCCACGATAGTTTGAAAAGTTCTTATTTAATTACAGTTATTGCGTCATATTATCTTTGCCCACTCGAATTACACGTGAAAGCTGTAGCTACTTTCACCTGAATAAAGAATCTGATAAAATCATTAGCTAGTACAAATGTCTGTGGACTAGGGATGAGGCCGGGAGTCTTTCTCTCCTGTGTAACCATTCTGAGAGAAGGCAGACAGGCACTCTCTAGATTTCAAGTTAATCTGCAATCCATAATCCGCCTCTCTCATAAGTAGATTAGATACGCAGTGAGTTGGTGATCGGTGATGTATGCATTAATTGATTCAATTAATCACCCCATCCTCCCACTTCCTTTCTCACTTGCGTTACCATATAAGCTCTACTTATTTTTCCCTACCCTTTTGTGTTATGAGCTTCTTTCTGTTAGTTTAAAAATGTTCCCCCGCTAATGGAACGTTATCTTAGGTAATTTATTACTCTATCATCCCCACCTGTCAATAATTCTATCATATATTGTGTACTCTTGCTTTTAGATGGGAACAATCCCTATGACGAAATATGCGAAAAAGCTATTTGTGCTCCTTCCTGACCTTTTAGCCCACTCTTCAGTATTCGTAGAGGAAAGAAAGGCTCGTTAGATTTACGATTTTATGAAAGTCATCTTAACTCCCTCGATTCTTGACGCAAAAGTTTATTTCAGTCTTCTAGGTTAAGCACAAGATATAATTGGAAATTTAAAATTCACCACAAATTGAATTCAGGGTCCATTGCTAATATATCTTCGGTAATTTTTGACACTTCCTCCGGGTCCTGAAATCATATTATATTTTGTTCAAATGACCTTGTCCTAATAACACCAACAAAAACACATCAAAAATTAACTTACACTTCTCTCCTTTTTACACTTTAACAATTCCATAAGGAATTGTTTCTTCAAGTCCAAAACACACTCCTTGTCCGTTTCATTCTCGATTCCTTGGATTTTCTTGAGAGCATACTGAAAGCGACTTTCAGCTTCATCCAAATCAGAATTTTGGAAAAAGAATTTTCCGTCGTCCAACAGTTTGCTAAGCAGGCAAGTTCTGGTAAATAAGTAAGGATGAGATAGATAACTAAATCATTAAGTGTATTCCCAATGTTCATCACAATTACATAAGAGATTGACATACATAACTCGAGGCTTCCCTGCAGCCATTGTCCACGTTGTAGCTGCAAGTTTTGCTCCTTTTCTGAGAAATAATTGAACACCTCCGACATTGTTACATGCCACTGCTCGATCAAACGGTCTAATTCCTTTTCGATCAGTCACTTCCATTTCAGCTCCGTTGTCCAACAACAGCTGAATAAATTATTAATCATGAAGTATATTTTGACTACAATCTACTTCTTTGGTAACTTTTGACCACCTGAATTATTTCTTCGTTCCCAGAAAAAGCTGCAAGATGTAACGGTGTTCTTCCAAGGACATCGGGCTTATTAATCTCAAAAGGATATTGTAGCAGCACTCTACACGTTTTGACATTTGCTCGGATACAAGCCCAACCTATTGCTGAAATGCCGTCCTTGTCAACCCAATCAACACTTCCTCCATGACGGAGCAATATCTCCGCAGCAATGGAATCATCGTTCCGAGCCGAAATGATAAGAGCAGTTCGTTTCAACTCATCAAATCCATTTACATTTGCTCCATTCTGCAAAAGAAGTTCTAGAAATGTGTGGAACCCTCCGTTTACAGCGTGAATCAATGGAGGAGTAAATCCTTGATCTGTGGCATTCGGATTAGCCCCGTGGGTCAGTAGAACTGCCACCACATTCTCCACATTATTCTTGCATGCAGCTGTTAACGGGGTATCTCCGGTTATCCGCTCAGGGACATTTAGTGTTTTGCAATGATCTAATAGCAATCGAACTATCGGAGTGTCTCCTCCACTTGAGGCGACAATGAGACTGTGGAAAGTTGCATCTTCTTTGGAAATATTTGCTTCCTTTTCTGACTCCCATTGCGCAGAGAGAAAGAATGCAACCACATCTGAATGTGAACCTGCGACGGCTTTTATCATGGCACATTCTCTTTTGCTATTAACCTTGGACAATTTCGCTCCATTTTTAATTAGAAACTCCACGATTTGCAAATGGCCAGATTCGGCAGCAGCGTGGAGGGCAGTTTCGCCATTTTCATTTTCTGCATTAATGTCAGCATTGAATTCCACAAGTAGAGTGAGAAGGCCGATGTTACATTCAGCTGCAGAAACTGCAATAAGTGGAGCCTTCTCCATTAACCAAGT
>JAQGAB010001674.1:0-15067 GCA_034696565.1 Isotomurus graminis
AGCGTTCCCATATTGCGAGACATTTCAGCTTTTGCCTTGCTGCTCTGCTTAGCATATTCATTCACGTGCTTTAATGGTTCCAGTTGTAGTTTCATAAAGCCTTTGGCAGCTGCAAATCCATCAGCAAGGATATGTTCGCAAGTATAAATTAATAAGGAGTACTTTTGGTTACAGTCTTTGTAGAGTGAGGAATCTTGGGGTATGTAATCTGGGATAAGGATAAACTTCCACACTGGCTTATCGTTCTGGAATGGAGTTAGGGTTTCGTCCTTAATGAATCGCATGGCTTGTTCATGAGTAGTTGGAGAACCTTCTAAGGCACACAAAACGTGTTCGTCGAAATTGAAGTTGGCTACGGGTTTCCAAAAGGAGTAGCCCATCCATTGTACAACCGTTTGAAACATTTCTGGATACAATAAGTCTCCGGTCCGGGGGTTAATGGTAGAAAACACCAACTTGACTTTATCTTTGAGTTTATCTAATTTAGGACTTCCTTCAAGTACAGTGCTCACTATAAACTTTGATCGAGGGGATTTATACAGTTCGTCGACGTTGGCAAAGGCACTTCCCGAACTTACGATTTTTCCCAGGTCAGGTCGCACAAATGGAGCTATGAGGAAGATCATTCGTCTGTACAGAAGTAACGGGGAACTTAGGAGTAGCCAAATAGGAATTACCAAGTAAAGAAGGATCACACCGAATATTACTGCACATATTCGGTGGATAATTAACGTAAATCTTAAGCATCCTCTCATTTTGATGCTTTAGTTTATATTCGTTGATTTCCACACGTACTGGTAACTTGGAGTGCCTAAATTTAAGTGCGAAAATCCACAAGGTTTGATGAAATATGAACATGTTCGTGATGAGTTGAAGTTTAAATTGGTGGAAATGGCTAAATTACTGTCATGTTTTAGTAAATTGTACAACTTAATGCATCAAATGGAAGCAAATGATTCTCACGCTTTATCGCTTACTATTACTATAAGCACATGCAATACGCTGATTGATCTGACTGAACTCCTGACTTGAATATGTTTCGTCGGTAATTCACTTAATAAAGAAGAGAGTTCAATTTTAAGACTCGAGAAAGGGCAGTTAACTAATAATCATACAACAGACAACAACGTACTTTTGAAGTTCATAAGAACGCTCTTTATTCCGCACACAATAACGATATTAATTTAAGTAATTATCATTGTTGAACAACTATATGTTGATATAATTATTATGTATACCAATTTAGAATTTTACTACACTCATAGAATTGGCAGCCAGACATTCCTCTTTCATCAAGTCTTGTAAAGTTATGATTTTTGATTAAATGAAAACCACAACACACATCTTCTCGTACACAATATGGCATTATTCGATTGAATTTTCGAACAGTAAAAGATCGCTACTTCCGACTCATTTGCTTGTTAAAAATTATGATTTGACATGCGAGTCTGACGACGAGTGAAGAAGACTATTAATACCAATTGAATTTCTTGCGATACTGACACTACGACGTAATAATTCTAGATGTTACTTGTTAACCCCAGTAAAATAATATTACACCTACAAAACACCGTACAAATGGTAACAAATACGAATATCATTCAACACATGCCTATAAAAATTATACTTCTAACTTCTAGTACTATTAATTAAACTAATGAAGCAGCGTAGCGTTTGAATATCGTTGTAAAATTTAATTATCAAGCATGCATAACTATTCTGTACATTTTTGTGTGTAATATAAAGTGACTTTCAAAATTTTATACTGTTTGAGTTATCTTTAACAATGTATCCATTACATTTACACTACAAGGTTATTATGACTGCATATTTCAATTACAAAAAGCACTTTATTTTCAAGTCAATATAGATAGTTAGTTGCTTACTTATTCTTAAAAAGAACCTGTCTAATGCAATTTCACGCTGAGCTGTAATTAATAAGGTACACAAGAAACTGATCTCTGAGTAATTTTAATAGTCCATAATCTCTAACCATTTACTCCTCGTGTTGTTATATCATAACTTTGGCTTTGCTTCAGTAAAATTATCAAAACTCCGTTCTTGCAAGACGTAAGATTGACGAAACGACCAAAGAGGAGAATTAGAGGATGTGTTATTATACGATAAACTTGGCGAAGTTACCCTTTATTCTTCGGTACGTTCGTCCTACTGCTCTTGCCACTAATGGGTTCATTCGGCCTGTATCAGGCACTCGTTTCATCCCACTGGTCACTGTCGTACTCACTCTCTGATCCTGATTCACTGTCTGACATTTCTACAGCCACTCTTCTTGCCAATATGGAAGCCACGTCACAATAGGTTCCTCCTGTTCCTCCAGCCTTATCTTCTTTACCTCCAGAAGCATCTTTCTTTGTCTCAACTTTTCTTAAGTTGATTCCTAAATTGAAAAGCAAATTAAAAATATTATAAAACCCTTGTATATGAAAATGATTCTTTGGTTGACGCACGCTTACCGTCCCGAATCGATTTGAGCAACTCCGACCTTCCATCCCAAGCCGGAGCAGGAATAACTCTCTTTTCCTTTGGTTTAATAAGTCCACCGTTGCTCACCACACCCGCAGTTTTGTTCGATTTGTCAAAAGCATCCGTCATCATCATTGGAGGAGGCGGAGGCGGTGGGGGCACTGTAATAACAGTTGTAGGATATCAATAATTGCCAGTTGTGTTTTGAAAATATAGCGTATCAAAAGTAACATACCAAGTTCAGGTGAGGGAGCCAAATTTTCTACTGAGCAGTTAATGTGCATGCCTGAGTCTGGTGGGGGTGGTGGAGGAGGCAGAGGGTCATCTCCATCATCGTCATGCATCATCGGAGGTGGGGGTGGCATGTTCGGGTTGCTGATTTGAATTACATTACACATCATTTTAATGTTTAACATTCACTCATTTGTTACACTAATTATTATACCCATTCTGGGATCCATTCATAAGATGATGTTGTGGATCTGAGTCGGTCGGCGGAGGGGGAGGAGGTGGAAGTGTATCTCTTGAGCTCATTATCCTGGTATTACGTGTGGGCGTTCCGGAATGCGAACCAGGTGGTGTTCTAAATTAAATGCAAACGGTAGTTAATCTCTTAGAATTTTTATAGAAATCGTCCACCAATACCAACAATGAAACATCAACTGTAATAAGAGTTATCCACCACTACTGCCATAGACAATCAAACCTGTTTGTATTGATGTCCCGGTTAGATTAAAAGTACTGACTCATATTTAGTCCGAAAACTAATATCATGATAATTGTCTACTTAAGAACAAGTGCATAATTCCAGCAGGGGTACTGGTGTCGTTGCAAAAGAACAAGGAACAAAGAAAGACAAACATAAAAGAATTGTACCCAACAAAATTAGGAGGTGGAGCGGGTGGTGGTTGCGACGGTCTATTAAAGCCATTATTGCTGCCATAGCCATTGCTTAAGCTGCTGATGCTGTTGTTGTGCAGGTGAGGACTCCCCCCTCCGTTACTTATAATCAAAGAGCCATTCCGTGGGGTGGATGTTGCAGCGATTCCTCCGGAAAACCGAACGTTTGGATTTGAGTAGACATTAACGGACGAGGCAGACGAATTAGGGGACGAAATCATCGAAGACATTTGGTCATAAGGAGGAGGAGGAGGCGAATAATAATGTTGTCCATGGCTATCTTGATTGTTATGATAAGCATCGTACGTATCGTACTGGGTATGGCTTAATGTTCGATTCAACAACTGGTGGTGCGGGACGTGATTCACATGGTTTTGAAGGTGGTTTGGCAACAAATTTTGCGAATTCAGCCTGTGTGACGAATACATACAGTACATTTAGCATTTGTAACAGAACATGAACAAACGTAAACATCGAACTCGATATCACTGTTCGATTTGTAGCTACATAATTACAAACACACAGCTATGCATAACATAGATGAACATTGCAAGTTAACATTTGGCTTGCACATGGTAGCTTGACCTTACCTGCTTAAGTTGTTTAAGCTCATCCTCTGGGTAATAACTGACTTTGAACATTTTGACTACACGAACTACTTACACTCGCTTATCTACTCTGAACTCGACAAACAATATTAGAACGTACCGATAATCCACTCTGTTTATGTCCACACCACCGTTTCCATACGGCGAGTCCTGATGGGGATGATAACCCTTTTCGATTTCAATACTGCTCGGTCTAGCAGTCGCTGACGAGTTATGTCTTTGCATAGATAAGTTTTGTTGCTGTTCTGGTGGGTAAATAACACCGTCAGGAACTTCATTTGCAGCCTGAAAGAACATTGAGATTTTGAAATTATAATTATAACACTACGAAGAGTTATATTTTCAACTGAGATGTTGTGCTGGGTGGCTTACCACAAGGCCCGGTCGATTGTATTCAACTCCCTGCATAATGTGTTCTCCTTGTTCGATGGCAATGTGTCTAAATCGTTCTCTCGTGTTATGTGGTTGTCTCGGTGTACGTTTCTTGTGTCTTCCACCCCCTCCAGCTCCGCCAGTCCCATCGGCTTTTATCTTGTGTGGCTGTGAACAGTTGGAATATCCGAATATTTTGAAACCCACTGATCAAATTCTCATAAGGAATCTTAGTTAATTGCAATATGATAGTATATAGAAGGCTAAGAAGAGAAATATAATTCACAAGACGATAAACTTGCCTCGTGAAGGTCCAGCGATTGATGCTTAGCACAGGAATACAAAACACAGAAGAGAAATAGAGACATACATACACAAGACAAGAATAGAAATAAGAGGGGTAAGCATAATGTTAGTAAAACTATGAAAAACAAAAGCAGATAAAGTAAAAGTAAAAGTGTTTGCATTGACTTACCTTCTTAATTACTTTTTCAGTGTCTTTGAGCATTTCTTGTCTCCACAGGTCAAAGAAGTAAGACGGATCAGTGTAAAACTTCAGACCGTCTTTCCCGTCATCCCTATACGAATTGAGATTATCCAAAGGCGGAGGTTTGTCACAAGCAACATAAGTCTTGTTCATCGCTGCTGGCATTGACCCACGTGAAACAACTTGCTGGTCAAATGACATCGAGCTCTGGAACGGTTTAGTATTGAGGGCTTCTTGCATAGATCCCACTGAAAAAGTAAAATCCCATGATTATCCCAACTCATCAAACAAAAATGATCTTCAACAATATCTGACTATCATTTTTATCCTTACACTCTTCGTTGTTTCCATCCATTTGTACAACTTTGACTGCCAAGCGATCTATCCTCGCCTGAAGATTATTCGCCCTTGTTGCGATTTCAGTCCCCACCCGAATCAAATCCCCAAATAATTCTTCTGCATGATGACTTAGTCTGAAAACGAAATAATTCGCGGATATTAGTCGGATTCTTTGGAGAAACTCTGTCCTCAATTGTGTTGTTTAACATACGAACTGAGCTGGAGAATAACATTAGCCAGAGTTCCATTGGCCGAGGCCTCCAGGTCATTTTGCACTTTAAAGCGAGAAGGAAGTGTCCCGCGCGACACATGCATCGGCTCAACTCTCCTCAACGGCAGCGGCATTTTGTTTTCTTGAGTGATGAACGTAAAGTTGTATTTGTCGTCACTCTGTACGTCTCCGCATTCTCCCTTCACTAAAATTCAACACCCACAACAATTATTTTTATTATCTTGTTAACATCCTCCAGTATTCGGGAGTGTGACTCTGATGAATCACTTGCTAATGACATCACCCCATCATCCATTCCACTGTTACATCTACACTATAGACTACATCTCCCCAAGATAACTTCCTCATTAACCCTAATTACTACTCTTCGCTGACAGTTCATTCCTCATTGTCCTCATCATCACTTCTAACTCCAACATCTATAAACGATCACATCCTGTGTAAATACAAAACTTGTCCACCCCACCCTCTACACCACTGCTTAAACTTTCAACACTCTCCCTAAAGTCTTAAAAATGCACTCATTCTCCTAATACTAAAATTACTATATTTCGTACAAATAAACAATAATTAAACTTTACCCAAACTCAATCGTCCTGGTCTTCCTCCTCCTCCTCACGTAATCATAGCTGGTTTACAAGAACCACGTCAAAACAAATGAAACCCCGGAGTGTATGTGGGTGTGGTTGTAAGTTAACGGATGAACGGCGAAATTAGGAATGATGTATTTGCACAAATTCACACACACACACTCACACTGTACACACCAGACTGACAATTCTTTCACACAGTTCACACTTTACAGTTCACTCATTGAGTTCACTCCTTTTACTACTCCTTTCCCAATACATTTGGTGTGGTTGGTGGTGGTGGTGGTTGTATACTTTTGCTTTGACGTGACCACCACTACCAAAGACCACCACCACCAGCACCTCCTTCATCTCCGTCACTTGAATGACATCTAAAGAGAGCGAAGAGAAAACCCAACTCAACTGTCCATTCGATGGCGCCTCTTTTCGTCTCACTTTCCCCACCCACGCTACCCCAGAATGCACAATCAACTTTTAATCATCTTTAATTAATTAAATGATTGTAAACCTGAGCTACCAAAAACCTTAAGGCATACACACACAATGGTGTGTTGTTTATTCAAACAAAAATACCAAATAGAGTACACACACACGAAAGAGTGGAGTGTATATAACAATTATAAATGCTTAATTCTTAATTAAAGTCTTAATTATGTTCATCTGATTATCTTCTGAAACAAGGAACTTTCGTATAGTAGTGTGTTTATGTAGGAAGGAGTTCATCCGGGATTTGCTGTCTTGTGGCTTGGTTTTGCATAGTTGGGAATATTCTTGCTTGTAGCGATTGACTAATTAGTTTTAGTATTAATAATTATATAGAAGAGGAGCTTCTTAATTAGTAGTAGCTTATTTAATACACACAGGGATATTAAAGTCATAAGGTTTAATTGTTGTTGGCATTATTGGTTGTTCTGTAGATTCTTTATTGCTTTCAGACGGAATATTTTCTGACGTAGTGAAAGATTCATGTTTAGAGTTCAGGCCTTAATTTTCACGTGAAGGTTTGTTGTTAGTAGAGTTATTGGTACGGCTCTTACATAAAAATGTTATTAAGTGTGCTAGAGTTCCTGAGCAAAGCTGGTTTCGGAATTATTAAGTGTACATATATGAGAATTTTACAGTTCTACTGACTTCCTTTTAAATGAATTCATCCTGTGCTTTTGATTTGAAGCTTATTCTACTTAAGTAGCGATAATTATTGGCTTCTTTTGGCTGTTGATTCTTCAACTGCAGAGTTTTAGGCTTTGAGGTAGAGAGAAAGAGTTTTAAAGTCATTTTTCTTGTTAATCAGCACTTTACAAGGCTAAAAGTTAAGTCTAGTTTTTAATGTTCTACGATTTAATATTCCTCTAGAAAAATTGCACCATTCTACTCATTACGTGGCATTTGAATCAGCCCTAACGGTTGCTTTTATAGAAAGCACGTTATTATTTTAGTGTTTCCTATTTACGAAGTTGAATGAACAAAAGCCTCTTAAACGAACAATACTGGTTCTTAAACTTGAATGTACTTTGGAAAGTAGGGCAATAATTAAGAATATCAAATATTGTACAGAAAATTGGAAGAAGTTTCTTGTAGTAAAAATTCAGACTTTTACACACTTTCTCAATTTGCTGCAAAGTAATTGAATTGTGTGTTCACAAATGGATGATCAGTCATTTCCAACAAAATAAATGCACATTATGGAGTACAAAGTTAACTAATAATAACCTTTTGGTTCCGTATATAAATTAGTCTATTCCTCGTCACTACTCACGACACACGTGGGAGGATCTGTACAACTAAAGTTCAGTAATATTTGTGTAACATTTTAACCCCAAGCAGGAACAGTTTTCAAGAAGGTTTTACACGTGCATGTCATATCTTAAAGGATTTTTGTGTTTCAAACACAAAAACCTCTGCTACCTCATGAAAAATCTAGGAATAATTGTAACTGAAAATAGAATTCAGTGTGAAACAGATAACCCTGCTTGTCTAATGAAATATACATTTTTTATAGAAGTCTACAGAAGAATGACAAATTCAAAAATGTTTGCTTCATTGTCGTGTATGAAAGACTGAAGAATTATTAGGCCAATCTACTTATGCGCTTGTGTCTTTCTTGTTGCATTAGAGGCTAAGAAGTATATTTGTTGTAAGAAGAGGACCAAATGTTAAAGGAAAGTTTGCATATAGGATGATTTGGTATTACTGGCATTCTTAAATTCACATTATTGGTCTCTACATAACTTGGAGTATTTGTGAAGCTTCAAAAGCCGTTCCTGGAAGGAGAATTACGGGACTGGAGACATGTCCAGCCTCCAGACAAACCATGTTGGGGTATTCGTCATCTCCAAAGTCGGCCAGTTCTTTTGCCCCTTCAGCCCAAGGGTTCCAGATGACTGTGTCAGGAAAGTTGTACTTCTGGACACGCATTTTTCTTCCAGACACGACATTGGTTATTATGTGTTCTTGTGGAGTGTTCTGGTAAATCCGATCGGTCCATTCACCGATTTGGACGACGTCTCTGCCTTCTTGGTAAACAGTTGAATCCCTTGTCTACAAAAGCAACGTCAATCGTGAAATCAAATTGGAAGCGTTTGATGCATTTCGCGAGGATGATAACACTTACTTTATCGATGAAAGTGCACCCATGTAGGCCAGTGATTTGACACCGCCTTACATCAGGACACTTGAAGTACGTGTGGAGTAGAAGGTTGAAACTAAAGGTGAGATCCTTACTAGGATTGTACACGCAGATGTTGAAATGCAACTCCTTCTCACGAAGAATTAACCTGTCAAATGGAATGTGGCATTGAGAGTACATTCCTTTTACATGTGTAACAAGTGACAAGTCACAGTTAGTCATCAGCAGATGTGAAATATTTTTACCTGTAGGTAAGTCTAAAGGGAAAGTTCCACATGGAGCGAGAGAACTCACTGTCCTGTAATGAAAAAATGGCTTCAACATCTCCGGACGGAAGTCGCTCGGGACTTTTCTCCAAGTGCCAACGAGTTATCCTTGCAAATCCATGTTGTGGTCCGTAGTTCCACTGGCCGAATTGAGCTGTTCAAATACAAAATCTTTCATATTTTCTCACATTACCAAATTCTGCATAAAACAATTTGCAAAACTCACGAAAAACAAAAGGGATTCCTCCTCTAATTGCTTTCTTTCCATCAAACTGAGCCTGCTTGGACACAAAAAGTTGTTCCTGATTGTTCACACGCCATGAAACCACCGTCGCACCTGAAATACACATCAACAACATATTAATTACTTAATCTGCCTTTCTAAAATCTCAATTGATAAACATTTACCATGAAGGTTGATAGTACAAGTGGTGTTATTTCCTCTGTCCAGCACAACAACTGAAGTTGGAGCAGCCATTATTGTGTAGTTTCCAATAAAAATATTTGCACTAGTAAATCTCAAGAAACTACTGATGTTCTGTACGAATCAACCACTTAGTCTTTTCTGGAGTCACAAGACGCTCTTGATGAACTCTTAAGTGTATTTGTTGTTGCTCAATAAATTAAGTAATCTCGGACTTTACCACAGCATCAGTTTTCTGATTAATAGCCAAGAAAATACTTTTAATTTCTCCACTGCAACTGGTGTAATATATATTTTAGAACTTTGTCTTAGATTATTTGTATTACTGGATTATTATTGGTCTATTAAGTGTACACTAGAAGTTTAGTATCATTCAACATGCACCACATGAACTCACAGAGGCATAAATAATAATCTTCGTATCTCTTACTCGTTTACTTTGAGAGTAGTACACTGGGTCTGGTAATGGTCACAGATAATCAAGGTTATTTGGAAAACCCACTGTGTGCTTGTCTTATGCGTGCATAACTTTGTCAGTCATTTATTGCATTAACTACCACCAGAGAATATTTCAATCTCTCTCTCTACTCTGAAGTCCTTTCTATTTGTCCCTAAGATTCGCTTAGACCTTACAATAAAACTACCGAGTACTTTTTGTTAAATTCCTAACAAGGTTGATAGTACAAATCACAGTAACATTATTGTGTTGTCTCAAAGTCTAAATTCAACTGCACTTCTCTTTAGTGAGGAGTACACATTCACTTTAGTAGATACTTTCGATCTTCAATGCCATTTGAATGTGTTTTATATTGAAAGTCTTGGCTGTGGTAAAATCTGACTCAATGCAGACTTTTGTTGGTATCGATTGATTGAATGGAATACCTCTGATCTCAGATGTAAATAGTTAGATGTGTAGTTATTAGATTAAGGATTGGTCTTGTTTCACAGGGTTGCCTCTAGTATTTCATCTAGATTGTAGACTGGTAGTTGGTAGCTCTGTGTGAGTATTCCTTTGCTTTTGACTTTGGATGGAAGAAACTAAGATTGTACTTGAGAAGCAACTTTCTCGTTCATTTCTTGTAACTTTTACTTGCTGCCCTGAGAATGCACCAAAAAGGCAGAAGGACCATTAGTCTCAGTCAGACTGTCTGTTGTATAAATGTCCGTATATCTCTGTCTCTCTCTCCCCCTTCCTTCCTTCTAATCATCCTTATAAAAGAACATTCACAGGAGCATATTCCATTACATGTATAGAGAATGTAGACGACCCTACACTTTGCCACTATGCACTACTGTGGTGCTAGTGTGAGAAGTATCTGGAGTGGTGGACTTACTTTAACCGAAAAAAATTAAGGGGCGAAGATTCGTCCCTACTTATGTGAGTTTCTCTCACAGATTCAAAGACTGGAGAAGAAGATGCAGTGTTCATTGTTCCTTTCTATGCATCTTTGGTCTTTTCCTTCCATTCGGTGGACCCTCTTTGCTTCTCTCCCGACGACGACGACCATCAACGATGATACATCATCGTGATAACTTTACTCCCCATGAGAAGAATGCAAAAAATAGCTCCATTTTGTCTCATCTTCGGGTTATGTGTCTACAGATGTAGGAGATACAATCACCGCTTCATCAACAACACTGTATGGACAGTTTAATGGATGTGTCGTCATTATCTGTTCATCTACCTGAAGAGATGGAAATTATGAAGTGGGAATCCCCACAGAAATGTTGTAATCATGGTGGATTTTAGTTTTTAGTCTGAAAGCTTAGGACCATGTCACTTAATCCAATTTTTGATGTACGAGTGTGTTGAACTGATTTCTCTGCAGATATATGATAAACCTAAGACTACGTAATATGAGTACTCAATGTCCAGACGAGACTAAAGTTAATGGGGGTATTTATTCCAGGTCATTTCTTTTAGTGACGCACATGAAACAAAAAGTACTTCTATACTCGATACATAAATGCAGTGGATATAGATTGGCCAGGGAGATGAAAGCTGTGGGAGGCTGTGTAGGTTAGTAAATTTAAAAAGGTAGTTTCCGGAATATTCAAGACAGACTGGAGGAAAGAACAAGTCCATAGGAAATGTCGAATTTAACGCGAGATAAAAATCAAATTACCATGTGTGCTGCTACTCTTTCTCTCCTTGTGTGTCTTCCTATTTACTCCACTTGGAATTCTTTGAACTTCCGGCTCACCTCATGTAAAATACATTTATTTTGCTTTTAGCTCTGGAAACATGAAAGCCTTGGGAAGATATACAACATAGAGAAGTGTGTATAAAAGGTAGACAGTAAATAAAGGAGCTTTTACTGCTTTTAAAGAATTCGACCTTCTAAACTTAAAGACTAAACCCGTATGACTTAAGATACAGTCGAGCACGAATTACCGAATAATTCGTGCTGGTATTTTATCCCTTTAAAATCAATATATCCATCCCGGATTAAATTCCTAGTATCTTCTCCAACTAACAATTACGAACCAAGACCATTCATTCCCCTCTCAGGTAATGTACAGGAGCCTCTAAATTGATTTGTGATAAATTGAAATCCCAGAATTTATGGATGAATAAATTCATCAGTTGTTGGAAGCGTTGCACGAAGTCATAAACAGTTTAAAGGAAGGAACGGTTGTTGTAAAAGAGTGTGGGACCAGCCATAGTTTGTTGGAGTATTCCGGAGAGGACCGTAGTGGAATCGTCGGAACCCCTCCTTCTCGACTCGCCCCCTCCCACTCTCCACACGCAATGAGATAATTTACCAGCGATGCCATCGTTCGTGAACCATTCTTGTGTCCCACGAAACTGCTGCTGCTTTTTGTAGGGGTTGAGACAACCAGAGAACCACATACACAGGATTCTGGCATCCCAAAATCCCATCAAAAAGGGAAGAGGGGTGGTTGAGGTTGACTCAAAATCGGCATCATTCTTCTACACCTTCGTGTGTCCAACACACATCACTATATAAGAATCTCTTTTAGGCAAAGTGGTTCGTACAGAAGATCTGTATATGTGTAGGTAACCCCTTATGCACTACAACAAGTAATAGAATGCTAGAATAACTAATAGAATAGGTTGGAAATATAATACTCAGCTTACTTGAGCTACACCTTCGTTCATTCCACTTCATCTCCCTAAAAAGACACTTTGGGGGAGTCTTAATCTTTTTCTTACCTTTGTACAATACGAAGACTTAAGTGGAACCCCACACACACAGTAGAGATAAAGAACCACAGAGAAAGGTATTTTATTATTACAACTTCCGTGGGAATAAACCATCTTGTGTGATTGTGTGTAGGAGTAGATTAAAGTTAGTGTGTATCTAGAGAGAGTTGGTTTTAATGATACTTGATACTTAAGAGGATAATCTTTTACGTCATCAGAGGAGAATTAATTGGGGAATTAAAAGTGTAGTTCCACACACAGCAGTCGAATGAGTTACTTCAAGTTTTCCTGGAACTGATGGCTGCTACAGCTGCACAGGATAGTTCAGGTGGGTTAATTACCTTTAATTGCTCACACACCTAGATAGAGTGTATACACAAGGTGATTTAGTATTCTACATTAATTTTTTAAGTCATTTAAAGTACTTAAATATGTTCCCTTTTTGTTCTCATTGGGTTGAGGAGCAGTTGCAGGAGTGATAATTATCTTTTCACTTATATTCCAGGTTTGGATCCTACAACAGTGCACAAGCGGATAAGGAACTTTACGTAAGTTAAATATTGTGAAGTTGATGTGTTTAGTGTTTAGTTGATGAAACAGTGAGATAGTAAAGTAAATTAAGCAAATGTTGAGGAATCTTGTTTTAAATAGTGAGTCAAATGTTTCACGTTTTTAATGCGTGTACGCACGATTATTCCGTATACGCATTAGTACAACTAGTACAAGTAAAAGACAACTAGAAGTAAAGAGATATATGCAGTGACCTAATTACTTAAGCCAAAAAGCAGTCACATGTTTGTGTCAATGTAAAAAAGTTGTTATTGAAGTAAATCTCTGTTATGATCTTTGTGGCAAAGATTTAAGTGATAGAATAAGGAGATAATCTAATTAATGGTTGGTGTGTATTTCTCATGTTACTTTGAACTATGAACAGGTACGACGAGGACACAAATTCAAATCAGAGTGGAAATTCATCAAAGCACGCCAGAATGGACGACGAGAATATTCAAGACAAGGAACGGTTTGCCAGGTATTAGGCTTAATGTGAAGGTCTTGCCCCCTTTGTCAGGCGTTGGAAATATTGTTTTGTCGATGTGTTTTAAAATTTAATGCAGGGAAAATCATTGCGAGATCGAGCGTCGACGACGCAACAAAATGACGGCGTATATAACGGAACTGTCGGACATGGTTCCGACATGTTCGGCCCTTGCGAGGAAACCAGACAAACTGACAATTCTTCGAATGGCTGTAGCTCATATGAAAGCTCTACGTGGTAAGAGTCTAATTCAAGTAGTGAACTGGTTAAAGACAAATTACTTATCGAAGAGCAATCTCTTTTTTGTGGAAATGTGTATTTTACTGATGATGGCGCAGGAGCAGGTAATCAGGCGCCGGATGGAACGTATAAGCCATCGTTCCTGACGGACCAAGAGTTGAAGCATCTTATCTTAGAGGCTGCTGATGGGTTCCTCTTTGTTGTGGGGTGTGACACGGGACGCATCATTTATGTTTCGGACTCGGTGACTCCAGTACTTAATCAGGCCCAGACTGACTGGTTTGGATCGTGTGTGTTTGACCATCTCCATCCTGAAGATGTGGAGAAGGTGCGGGAACAACTGAGCACTCAGGAGCCACAGAATACTGGAAGGATTTTGGATCTCAAGACGGGAACTGTGAAGAAGGAAGGGCATCAATGTAAGAATGGCTGGATGTATTTGCTTAGTGGACTTGGGATGGAGAGGATTAATTTGTATTTGTGACGATTTGCAGCGTCGATGAGACTCTGCATGGGATCAAGGAGAGGTTTCATCTGCCGAATGAAAGTGGGGAACGTCCATCATGAATCGATGACTGCAGGTCACCTTAACCGGCTGAGAAGGAGAAATACGTTAGGTCCATCAAGAGACGGACTTAATTACGCTGTTATCCATTGCACGGGATATATTAAGAACTGGCCTCCCTCTGGAGTAAGTATGGGGGGCGATAGGGGCGATGATGACGCTCACTCCACCTCCCATTGCTGTCTCGTTGCCATTGGAAGACTCCAAGTGACCTCAGCTCCAAACACATCAGACATGGGGAGTTCCCAATCCGCTGCTGAGTTCATCACGAGACATTCTATCGACGGGAAGTTTACATTTGTTGACCAAAGGGTCATGGGGCTGTTAGGATATACGCCACAGGAACTCCTGGGCAAATGTTGCTTCGACTTTTTCCACCCCGAAGACCAGACACACATGAAGGAGAGTTTCGAACAAGGTAAGGCGATGTAGTAATTAATGAAGCACATGTAGCATGTTTGGAATTTATGAAGCGTGCCGAGCTTTAAAGAGATTTAGTTGGTAATCGCAAGGTGTGCCATTTGATAGATTTTCGAAGGGTTTAAAAAGGTGGTTGCGTCTTGTCATGCAGCCAAGTGTCATTTCGTGCAGATGCAGTTTCATGCGAGTCTCATGTCTTTTACACCCTTAAATTGAGGGTCCGCAGTAAACCTAATGCACTTTTGACACTAATTGATGTTGTACAGTAGAGAATTTTCTACACACGAACCAATTCATCAGCATGCAAGC
>JAQGAB010001675.1:0-15054 GCA_034696565.1 Isotomurus graminis
ACACACGTCTTTCATCTTCGGGTGTCGATTAACGCTGGTAAATGTCAGGGATTTCTCAGAAAGGGTTTCACTTTTCCCGTGTAATTACCTCCTGTCAAAAGATAATTTGCATTGGTGAGCAAAGATGATTTTGGCTTTTGATCTGTCTGTCAGATTAATTCGAGAAACCAGTGGATCCATTCCCAACCAAATTGCATCTTTTTAGACTTAACATGTTCCAAAGGAAAGGAGACGATGAGTTGCATGCAAAATTCAGCATTCTCTGCATTGCGGATTTATTTCTTTTTATGGAACTGGTCACATTTTTACACAATCTGCATTTGGTGTATTCAGGTGTTTTAAATAAGCTCAGATTATTACATGTTTACCCGTAAGCTTAAGCTTAACTGTTTTACAATGAATCAAAGACCAAAAGAGTATACAAACCTGTAAGGAAACATCATCATTTGTATTCCTAAATTGTACTCTGTAAAAACACTCACACAAGTAGGAAGGAACATGGGGATCAGGTTCTACACACGAAAACTACGAAAACATTGAACTGTAACGAATTTTTATCTTATAAAACACTCCAATACTTCGATTCATTCGTTTACTCGGGTCACAAAATACTACGTGATGTAGTTTCCAATGAACTGTTGCAGCCTTTTCTATTACGTTTTAAAATTCCACTTAAAAATTCTGTTAGGTTTTCATGCATCTTCTTTATTTAAGTTTTTTAAGCGGAAGTTAATCATCAAAGGGGCCTGACTTTTATTGCAAAATCGATTGCACATCAAGTCCACACGTCTCTTTCATAAAGATTACATTGAAGAATCCAAGTGTAATATTTAAAGGATGATTACTTTTTATACTTTCAATTTCTTAAGGTTTCTTGCACTTTAGGGTAGAATCCTTCCATGAACATCTTATTCAGCAGAAATAATAGCTTATGAAGCAGAAAGTATTAAAGCCAAGCCATCAGAAACTTTATGGAGTGCAACAATCTGTCAGAGATTCGATTGACGAGGACCACTACACTAAATGTAAGGGATTCTCATGTGTTACCAACCACAAACTGCATTTTCCATGATGACTTTTGAGTTGACTTCATTGTCATGGTTGGTGGTGATGGGGAGCAGACATTACTGGGACGTGACCAAGGATCACTGCACTTTATTGTTCCAACATCTCTTATTCTCTTGGCATACCTAACCTCGTGTACACTCATCCTTGTTGTCTTATTGACTTGCAAGATGAAAGGTTACAATGTTCTCACGACTGTCATGTACGGAAATAATACAAAGATTAAATAGATAGTCTCCAACTGTTTAACATGTATACATATAGGCTATTTAACCGCTTCACATTAGCTTAATGCCTATTTAGATAATTAAAGATTGTCCTAAGTGCGTATAATTAGAATTGATGCAACTTGGTGATAAAACGCCGACACAGAAGGGTTAACTATTGAAATATATTACGATTAATTTAGTCAATTGTCCTATCTTACTATGCAACATCCAGACATTTATTTATGCACACAAACTGCAAGCCGTGAAAAGTTTTATTTCATGTTGGGTCCTTGCTTGTTGATTCGTGAGTTTATTTCATTAGGAAACTTGGTGCAGACATGGATAACAGAATCATATAAACATATCCCCACTTATTACCGTAAATAGCTTTTTATATGAATTACGCAAGTGATTCCATGTCTAAATATTAACACACGAAAGATGAGTCATTTAACCCCTAAGCTTCCTCTTTCGTGTGCCCGCAGTTTGCTCAACAGTTTAATAAACATTTAGCTAGCGTAGTTTTGCATTTTGGTTAGTTAACTCCATCCGTCCGGCCCTCCATCCAGCTGCTTGAAATTGCATAAAAATATAAACAAAGTCAGCACACAACCAGTAAATCCCTGTGTACAATTTCACTTGTCAACAGGGCGTAGATTATCTCTTGTTAATTGAGATCCAGACACACGGGACTTTTAGGTGTTCCATATCAATCAGTGTTTCACCTACGAGTGACTGATGGAAATGTCATACGTTAATTGCTTTTAATTCCAGGTCCAAACTCTCCAATAACACATCATCCACCTTCAACCAACGGTAGTCCACATCACGCTCACTTCAAAGAGCCGTTGGGTCGCCTGAGACTCTACGCCACAAATTCGGATCCAAATCGCGGACCAGATTGGCGGAGATCTGGCATCCCAAATGGTCATCACGCTCCGAATCTTAACAGGTAATCGATACACACCTCCTCAATCAGTGAAATATAATTCCTACAGACTTTTATCATTCATGAGTTTCGCCCTACAAAACCTCTACTAGAATTCCAATTTTCCAATTATTTATGAAACTCTCCGCCTCCTTTTGCCCTCTTGTCCAAATGTGGACTGTGGGATAAGTAGAATCCTCACATATGCAAAGGAAGCTTCTCTGAGTAGTTGAACTTGACATTGAACAACTAATTACATTCTCCCAGCCATTTGCATGACAATTACTTAAGTGAGAGGCTAATTCATATTCCTCAAAAGTATTAGAGAGATGGGGGATTTAATGTTTCAAAATTTCATTTCCAAAGCCCACACACATATCACAATTTCCATGTGCAAGTCTCCTTCAATAACTCAGTTCTTGTGATTATTATTCCACCTCTAATAATCCGTTTGCATGTGTCATAAATATGCGAGATAAGAAGATAACCACATATCCCTGCGGCTCAAAATCTCTCTGAACCCAATAAAGCAATTAATGTCTTATCTCTCCACACATCCATTAGCTCAACGACATGTCTAATAATTACTCTGCTGTTCTTATAGACGAGTAAATCATCACCAGTCCACTGGATCGTTGCATTCAGCAGACAGCCAAAGTTCTAACGGACTGTCGCCTTCACCGTCCCCATCGCCTTATAATCGAACAACCCCTTCGCCTCGGAACGGTGTTCCTCAGACGCCAACAAGTCCAGCAGCAGTAGTTCCCTTGAAAAACGGTACAGCCAACGGAACTACTCCTGTAAACGGAACACCTTCGCCACTCGCCAAGCGTTGGAGTTCAACAAGTGACTTTCATAGTGGAAGCAACCAGTCGTTATTCTCACAGAACAGTGCGATGGCTGCAAGGTACACATTAAGTAGTTTAAACCTTCATCCACCAGACAAGCTTCCGTTTGTTCCCGTGTTTTATTAATCTACTTTGCATTTCCTCCGTCGTTCATGGGTGTCCAACCTTTTTATTCCATGTGAAACAGGATTTTCTTAGGAGAAAAGGAAATGTAAATCCGTCTGTTTGTCGAGTGACATTAATATTCAAACTGAAGGATGCTTTCATACACCCTACAACTCTTCAGCTAGTAGGACACGCTGTTTATATTCATATGTAGTTTTTCTACAACTTAAAGCAACCTAGAAGGTGGTTGTTGGTCACAGGGACTTTGAATATTCAAGTAAATCGTGAGATTCATTTCAAACATACTTTGACATGAGATAGAAGTTGTGAGTGAGCAGTACAGAAATGCTTATGTGTCTCATTGAGTCTCGCATCAGTTTTAACGGACTGCAAAGTGCATCTTGTTTTTTCTAGGTCACACATACAAAATATTAGAAAAGTGTTTAATTTAGCATATTTACCAATGAGGCATCCAATTTAGAAAAATCTTGAAGCCCAAGCGATGAAGTGAACTGCTGTGTGGAGTTTCACAATGAGATTTTAGTTTGTGGCCTGTGTGTTGTTGTTGAGGAGATCTTGAGGTCAGGTCGTGCTTTCTTGGATGCGGAACAACTTGATTTGCATGAATGACTTGAATTCAGACATTTAATTAGAATGGCATATTGCACCCCATAAGATCCCAAATCTAAAAGGTTTCTTATGCCTTTAGGGTTTTGTGAGTTTGCACAATAATGCAACTCATTTTGTATCTTTGGATTATCCACGCTTCATTCTTTTGAGGTGCTTCATTTATTCCATTGTTACTTTTGAATCCCTTCTGATGATGTCCCCATTTGACACGTTGCGAACAAAGCTACTCGTACTTACTCCTGTGGCTTTTGGTGGCTTGAATTTTTATTCAGATTTATTTGAGTCATCTGCCAGATATTAAGTACCTTAACAAGATAACCTTAAACTTCTTATAAAGGCAATCACTGCAATCAACGAACATGCAGCAGCCACAGCATCAGCAGCTTTCTCAATTTAATCAGAGTTGTGCATGTGTACACCCAAAACTTTTAAGATATTAAGATACCGGCATGTTTTTAGTAACATATTACTCTAGGGATTAAGATTAACTTCTAAGAATCATGTACATCTTAATTGGTACAACGGTTAGTTTGCACTCCTGCCTGATAGTGAGTGTATATGCGTATCGTTAATTTTAATCAAAAGCTCATTCACACGGCATGCACGTTTCGGAAGAACTGTTCTCATTTTGCATTTTACGTGTTTTAGTTTCTGGCTAAGGAGCTTTCCACTGATACACAAGTGTTGTGAAGCAAAGACTCAATGAACGTCTTACAGGAGACACACATCTCCCTAAATCCCTGTGCAATTATTCTCAATCCTCATCATCAGCTAAAGATTAAGGACACACAAATTCTATCCATAAAAGTTATTAGTGCTTAGGAATCAGTCACCGTAAATGTTTTTCCCAATCCTATATGGTCGTTCCTCGAATATACAATTCCTTAAACAAGATTCCGATATTCTGTCATCTGTAGAGTTTTATAACAAAATCCCTAAATTGAGATCCACGCAAACCTTAATCACGAAAAACGTCTCATCATGCGTGTGTGTTATTATTTTGTTTAAATTGATTTGCAGAAATAATGTTACAGCACGTTCCCTGCTAAATTTGCATGTGAAAACACCTCATGTGAGGCATGGGTATGAATTACTTTTTGAGTCAATTATGAAACTGTACATCATCATCTCAGCTTGGCTATTCAGTAGTCTTTGGTTTATAATTAAAATTATACGTGGTTACGGTCTTACGGTTAAATCTTTATTGGCAAGTCTTTTTGCTTCGTAGATTAGCTAAAAACTAAAAACCTGATTCAACTAACTTAATTCTGTAGTGGGTCTGTGGATACCTGTTGTGGATGTATTATACTTAATACAACAGCCGTCTCTGCCTCTTATCGTAAATCGTAATTACACCTCTCTCGTGCTATTAAGTCAATCTGTGATTTACTAGTTCGTCTGCAGGTGCAGATGAATGAAACTATGAGTGCTTTCTTTCCTCAGCTAATACACATCCTCGTTATCCTTGTCCATTCATACACATGCAAAGTTGTGAATACAATTTGTTGAAATGCGAATTGACTGTAATTACTGTGATTGTTTCACCTGTGTATGTGTGCCAATTGACTTAAGCTGTGTAGTGTGTAGTAGTCTAGAGTACTTGAGTCTTATATGGGCTACATGGGGTTTCTTTCTTACATCTCAATATTTCCAAGACTCTCAATGCTTTTGCGGTCAACTCTAATAACCATTTGAAACATACATGTAATAATAAACAATTGAAATGTTATTATCAATGTCTCCTTTGATTAGCACAAAAGACGCAACTTTCAACGGAGAGGAAGGAACCCTTCGGCTGTTTATGAGGGGACGTCCCATCAATCTCTACCTTCCCAACGCAATTGTCGACAACTTTAACTTGTCTCGGGTCGCTACAGCTCCTCTTGCCAAACTCAGATTGGAATGGGTGTAAGTATTTCTTCTTGATGACTTTATATAAATATCAATTCACATTATTCATCCAGCTTTCTTTTATCAGTTTCTTAAAAATAGACAGAGTGAAACTACCTCATGTAATAAGTACGTGTGTTGTCATTAAGAGCAACAAGAACTGAAGATGATTTTTATTGAGCTATTCATGCTAATGAAAGTAATAATGAGGAAGATGATTAATGGTTTCATTCACTACTTTCATAGACAAACACACACACAGCCCCCAAAGAGTAATGTAAACTTAAAACATACTATATACCAATGGAAACTCATATAAGGACACAGACTTACTTTTACCACAAGAGACAAAGTGGATCACTAGATCACTAGTCTCTTCATCTTTTAGGAGAGAGAGAGATTTTGGTTGTAGAATAATCATAAATACTAATCACTTTAAGGAAAAAGTCTTCACAAGCTCTTTGGTTCTTGAAAAATTAAACAATTCTATATTTGCCCTTATTTCCTGACACTCATTAGTCATTAACTGCACAGCTCTCCGAGTTCTTTATCAGTGACGCTTTTTAAAATCTTTAATTCAATACACGATGACTTAAAAAAATCTGCTTTTTAATCCAATAGAGAAATCATCTCCCTGTGTATTTGCATGCGGATCTGTCAAGAAGAAGTGTTGATCAAGTTCAAGATTACTTTGATCGTGAATATCAACCAATTGAAATAAGAGTCTCTCGCAGTATGAAATGAAATATTAGCATAACTGCACTTTTTGTGGGAAAGCACGACTAAATCATCTTTTGTGCTAAGAGTACACATGATCATCTAGAAAATGTACCATCCACGACTAAACCTAAACCAGAGAGAGACTCTTTCAATAACAAAAGAATCAAGAACTGCACTACTTCGGGTAACAATAAGAAACTCAATGAATTTCGAGGTGCATTGCGTTTTAAATCCCATTGTTCCGATAAACGGCGATGATTTATGGTGATCTCCAAGTCCTCACGTTTTACATTATCATTCTGCAGTATGTCTTATTGCAGCAGCAGATGCCTTCTTGTTGTAAATAATCCACGGGCGTCTTTATCATGACAGCTAGGGAATATTAAATTATTTTACGTGAACTCAGATATGCTCACTTTGAAAGAGAAACCTTAACTATGAGATGATTTCATTCAGAATCCAAAATCTCATCTCTCTGTCTTGTAGTAGCAGCCGTTCATTCAAACTTTAAAGTCTTTATTAGTCTGAGCTGTTACTGCTGCGAGTGTCTGGCAACTGGCAAGACACACAAACATCTTCAGAATTTGGCAACCGCCCGGCTAAATGACAGATTGAGTGATTTGATAATTATCTTTATGATTGTTTAGATAAAAACAGGGGAAGCTGTATAACATTTTTAGCATTGCAGCCCAGCTTTTAATCGTTTGTTGTCATCCAAGACGCTCATGAATCTAAGATAGGCAACCACTGTATTTTATGAAGTTTGTAGGGACTGTATAAATTCTCATTGAGCCTCACGATCTCAGAAAGTTTCAAAAAGACACTGCTTGTCACTCAGAATGATATTATGTTATCTCCGCGAGAAGAAACAAATTGGCGTAACCAAACCCAAATCCTGTGGTTTCTGCAGATGAATAAATTCATTCCCCTTAATTCTCTAATCACCTCAAACATGAATCTTGCACTTTCTACACATCTTCAGTGCTCTCCTGTCCTTTGTGGTTACTGATTTAGACATTTTTCGGTCAATCAAAGATTGACACGGCGATACGCTCACACACATACACGTTCGTTTAAATCTTTTGCGGTCCTACTTCTGATCACGTCAAAAAATCAGGTTAAGGAACTATTGATGAGTCCCAAAAAACCCAGAGTTTTTACCTTATTTCATTATCTACTTTTCCATTGTTCCCTCATGACATGCGAGTCCATTCTTTACGAGAGTTTCCCTACTCTTTAATTTGGAACTTGCAGCAATGAGCAATCAAAGTTTTACTTGTTCCTCGTTCATCGTTACTCTTCTTTAGGTTTATTGTCATCGTCTCTGAATTTTCTTTCTTGTCTTGTTGTTCCTTACCGAGTTTCAAGAAGTTTATTTTGTCAACACAAAAGACATTCGAGACTCTCATCTTCAGTTGATTCTTAGTGGGAGTGCTGATGAACACCTTTAGGTGAGGTGTGTGTGATTTCAATAGCTTCTTAAGAAACTGTCGTGATGAGCTTGTGGGACGAATAATGTGTGGTTGTAGATGTAAATACCTGTACAACTTATAGGATATTGTAAAGTGTGTATCATTTACGTTTGCAAGTTATCTAAATCCAACCCTATTTCTTTCAGGTATGGCTACCGTGGCCGAGATTGTCGATCCAACTTGTATTACCTCCCTACAGGAGAAATGGTGTATTTCATGGCAGCCGTTGTTGTGCTATACAATATTGAAGAACAACAGCAAAGACATTACATGGGACATAACGACGATGTTAAATGGTGAGTTTCGCCCCAAAATCATTAATTCAAGCTTGAAGCTTCTCCGTATATACACATTCACAGCAAAAGAAGACTAGCTGTCTATCATTAGGATCCATATACACAGTCCACACGTTCTAGACCAAAACTCATTAAAATTGAAGTTGTAGATGAACCACAAACCATAAGATTTAAGTATCTACTCATCCAATAACTTATTTGGTTCAATCAGGTGTTTTAGAATGAGACTGTCATGATCGTATCACCCACAGGAAATTGTGGAACAGAATTTAATGAGCAAAATCACGTCACGGAATTGCACAAAAAACTTGTAAAAATTGGTATTTGGACTTGAACAACCAATGAATGAATTTCCACTTGATTCTTCAGTCAGTTTTTGGCTTCTTTCCAATGAATTTTGTGGGATTCACTTACCCGTAAAATTGCCTGTTCCAGCAAGTTTCTCCTAGTCTTTATAGTAATTGACTGTTGTGTATGCCTTGTGTATTTATCATTCTTAATTCTTAAGCTTGTTTGGCATGTGCTTCACATAAGCTCCACTGGAAAAGTCGTGACTCAAATTCTTCTAGCAGATTTCTATCGTTTTCCCTTAATCTGTTAAAGACTCGAGAGTTATTTAGAGTGGAATAATCACTGTGTCTCGACAATTTCAACGAACTCTGTTGCACATTTCTCTTATAATTCAACACGCAGTCACGTCCAGGCTCCGAATCATTGCTGTAATCATGTATCGATTGACCACAGTCCAAGATTCCCAACGTGTGAGCAGGTTAAGGAATTAAAGTTTCAAACCACCTCTTCTGTCTCCACAAACTCTCTGGAATTTCTGTACGATAGAAATGGAATAGATTTTTTAGTTGTTGTCACTTTTACAAGTAAGAAACCTTCTAGCCAGCAACATGATTGTAATTCACACGTGTGCAGTTACAGTTAGACATAACTAACCATAATTTTACTGCTTACGGATTCTATGAAATCTAATACATTTCTTGTAGTTTGAGGCATTTTTTGAAATATTTTGGTCACCCGTGTCTGCTTCTCACACGTACTTGTTAACCCTTCCACCAAATATGAGTACAAGTGATAAAGTTAACAACCTCGGGAACAACAGTAAAAGACTGCGGGACGGTGTGCTATGCCGTATTAGTAAAGTTAAAACTCAAAATGTTAGCAAAAAGCCGGTAACAAATGATAATGAATGGCTGTAAAAGCCTCTGCGAACGAGCAGAGGAGATGCTTTGAAAGAAAATACAGATGCGCTTGTGCTTTACGTCTTTCATAACGGTTGACAAGAGACGGAGGAGCTTTACAACTGCCAATTACTTGAATTTAAGAAGCTATAAATCACAAATATGTGAAGACTTAAAGAGAGAGAGAGAGGGTTAAGCATAAGCAACTGCTGGCTCATCATTCACATCTTCCAGTCCCCAAAATTGATTTTATATGGTGACATTTCTTTCCAAACGGAAGTGAGTGTGTAGAGGGTTGCATGCCTTAATTTTTAGACTTTATTTCCAACAAAGATTTAATAGCTTTGTTAACCAAACTAGTGTTAAAGGTTTATTGGGGAACTTGAGACACCGAGGGTCACACATTCATCTTCTACAGTTAGATAAACAGAAAAGGGAATCTTGTTTTCTATATAAGCCTTAAATGCACACCTAGTTAAGTTTGCTTGTGCCTTATACGGTCGTAACCTTTGATTTCATGCTCGCACATTAATGGGAAAGTGCCTTAATTAATCATTGTCTATTTACTTGTCATCACTTTTGCAGTTTGGCTATTCACCCAAACAAATTGATCGTTGCTACGGGTCAGTGTGCAGGACATGACAGACGTGAAGGAAAGGTAAGTTAACTAACCACACATTTACTTGAAACGTCAAACTACTCTCCTTGACACAGACACATGTCTTGTGTTGGTTTAATTACTCACAATTTGTATGAACTACTTTATTATCTTGTCTAGAACCAGAACAGTATATATTAGGAGTTGTAGGACTTTAAGTCAATCCCTTAATCTGCTTGTATCGACTTGCCCCAATTGAGTTACATATTTATTATCCAACTATATTACACATTACTTATTACTTTTCCACAATCCACACGAGGCAATGTCCGATAAAGAATTATAATTGAGTTTTTTAATACTTTATTTACTCAGCTTATCTCAAGTCTGCAGTTTCTGTAGTGTAATATCATAACGGCTTATCCGAAACATCCAAAGATTAGATGCAATTTACAGTCGGAACAAATAATGAAACTTTGTCTTAATCGTTTTTTCATGCGAATGCATTTTGACTCTCTCTAAAACTTCCAATAAGAATACCAGCACATGAAACCGATGACTGGATGACTTTGAGATTTGTATTGGTTATGTGCATATGCATTACAAAAGTATGTAATTTTCAGGCTCATGTCCGTATTTGGAACTCTGTGAGTCTCCACACCCTCCATGTCATCGGATTGGGAGATTTCGAACGGTCCATCTGTTGTCTGTCATTCTCCAAAGCGGTAAGTATTCTTCACCAACCATGTGTGCAGAGTTAGTTAAGCAGATGATTGATATGAAAGATGATAGCAAAAGTAGCAATGTGAATGATGAGCCTAAAGAGTTTATTCACGGTCACTTTTACGCCTACGTAGATGACCATAACGATGCACACAACATTCCCATTGTAGTTTACACGTAAAAAACTGACTTCTGCTTGTCTTCCTGTATGCAATTCATTCCATACAGATAATCCAAAATGCAAAAGGTGATTGATGCGACTGACTGTAATCTTAATTATGTTTAATTTCAGGACGGAGGTGCTTTGCTCTGTGTCATTGATGAGTCCAGTGAACACAACATTACAGTATGGGACTGGCAAAAGGGCGAGAAAGGCCAGAAGTTGGCGGAGAATAAGGTCAGTCTTTATTTAACCCAGTGATTAATGGAATGGTCTATTTATTTGTTATTTTACAACTCGTATATATGCTAATCTACAATCTAAATGGCGAAAGGTTACACACGGAGATATCAGCCAATGTCTTGTAACCAAACAAAGTGTAGTAGACGCACAATACAAAAATATGTTTGTCTTTTATGGCCATGGCATACTGAGATCGCTCAACTGTTTATTTCAGTACAGAAAGCGTGTCGTTAACAATACAAATAACATATCAACCTTTAATTGTTACTTAATAAGAAGGCAGACTTTGATTTAGTGTCATTGGTCACTTCATTCTTTCCTTATTAGGAGGAATTCGTCAATGTACGCATTCATGATCTCTCAATGTTTCTATATTTAACGCAGAGTTCCGGGGACACTGTTGTTGCAATGGAATTCCATCCGTTGGATAAGAACACCATAATCTCGTGTGGAAAGGGACACATCTCCTTCTGGACTTTTGAGAACTGCTGTCTCTACAAGAAACTTGGAATCTTTGATCATCGGGACAAACCAAAGTATGTCACGTGTTTGGCGTTCACTGGAAATGGAGATGTTGTGTCTGGAGACTCTAGTGGAAACATTCTCATCTGGGCAAGAGGAACTAATGTCGTGGCTAAAGCTGTGAGAGGAGCCCATGAGGGTCCAGTTTTTAGCATCTTTGCTCTCAAGGACGGAGAAATCCTCAGTGGGGGTGGAAAGGACTCCAGAGTCGTTCAGTGGGACTCCACTCTCTCCAAAGTGGAAGTTGAGACTGTGGTAAATCATTTTATGTTTCATCCCTCACCGTATTCGTACAGTTATTAGTCCAAGTAGAAATCCCGTTGAATCTATTGTTTCTTTATTCCATGAAAGATGCAAACAAACGGATTTAGACATTCGGTAGCTCTCAATCGTTTCCAAAAAAGGATTGAAGCAATTGTAGCGAGTTATTTAAGTGTACAAATAAGTTGTTTGCAATTACACGAGCCTCATCAACTACCTTTCTACCGGCGGTCACTTTCAGTTCATTTGTTATCCAATGACTCCACAATATACTTCCTTACGTCCATATAGGACAATACGTTAATTGTAACTATTGTAAGTCATTTGATAATGACAAGAACTAAGAAACTGTCAGCTTCTTCTCTTCCATCCGCCTACTTAGCTATTAATCTCTACTCATATAAATTAATGTTTTCAAGTCATCTGAATTAATACCAACTGCTTTTACACCGTTCCTTTTATGTAATCCTTTCGAATTTTTTTGTTCTCTTGGCTTAACTTTCTTCCCAAGATTCGTCCAACCTGTCATTCTATTTATGACTGCACACATATGTCATTTTCATACATCATTTCTTCCCTTTATAAGGAGGATTACTTTTTACGCAAGAAATATGAAAAGAGATGGAAAGTTACGTAAAGACTGGGTTATTAAATGACGCTACAATTTGAACTCAAGCAAGCATAATAAAGCACACATGTCATTAAATCTTCAGATCCTATGAAATTCTAAAAGAACTCGTATTATAATAATTCCCTAGATTCCTGAGCAGTACGGTCCAGTGCGTACAATAACGGAAGGTCGAGGAAGCCAGTTGATTGTTGGGACAACGAAGAACTGCATTCTCGCTGGAAGCTTCCAACTTCCGTTCCAGTTGATTGTGCAAGGCCACACTGATGAGTTGTGGGGCTTATCAACCCACCCTGAACAGCAACAGTTCATCACTGGAGGACACGACAAAATGCTTGTCCTTTGGGACTCACTCTCTCACACGGCAGTATGGTCCGTCGACTTTGACGTAAGATCCACATTTACATTAAATCCACAGGCAATTAATTCTTCCCCTTTTCACTTGTACACACATTCAAGTTAGAAAGTGTAAAGCCCCAACTACAATAATTTATTACTGCATGCGATAACGAAGATGAAATTGATTATATCAAGATAACGTCTCAACAAAGACTTATTATTATTACACGGGCTACCAGCCACCAACAAAACCTCCCAATTCCCAAAGCTTACACTTAAATATCTTAAGAATTTCTTTTGAATTACAGGAAGCAATTCAATCTGCATGTTTCTCACCAGACGGATCGGTAATCGTAGTGGGAACTATTCTGGGACATTGGTTCGCCGTGTCTGCTGAAACTCGTGAAATCATCTCTCATCATAATGACGGCTCTGAACCAATTCAGGTTCGACCTTTGACATTTTTAAACCCATTTGCATACAAACTGCATTCTCTACGTTATGATTATGTGTCCTCAATCTAACCAAGAAGATTGCAAACATCTCTGAATAAATGAGACCATCACGACTTTCATTAAATCCCCAAGGAACCTCTTGCGGTTCTGCTCCGTGTCAATCCTAAAGTGATTTATGCCTTAACTCGTTAACACTCAATTCTTTTACTTCCTAATGTGAAACAGGTTGTGCGGTTCTCACCGGATGGGAAAATGCTTGCTGTTGGATCTCGCGACAATATCATTTACATCTATCAAGTTAGCGACAACTTCCACAAGTACAATCGCATCGGTCGATGTACTGTAAGTTTCAGTTTTTATATTAAATGCTTTTAACCACAAAATGCACTCGTAGTCACTAAATTTCTCACCCAGAGGTGGGCTTTCATCTTTTACCTGAGCACCAGTATAAATTAACATGGAAAATCTAGAGACTTATACACTTTCCTGTTACTAGCAAATGTTTCTTTATGTGCAAATGCGTTTTTAATTTATGGACAGTGTCAAACCTCCTAAAGTCCAAACTTGTATCTATGAAACTTTTCTTCCTTAATATTCACTGCAGCTGCAACAAAGTTCACGAATTTCGCAACACAACAAACAATTAACTCTTCCATATTTGCAGGGCCATTCAAGTTACATCTCCCACTTTGACTGGTCAGCGGACAGCACTTTCCTTCACAGCAATTCCGGAGATTACGAAGTCCTATTTTGTAAGTTAAATACGCTATGCAGCCAGGCTTCATGCAAACTTATTCATTGTCATGAAATTGTCCATTTAAGGGAACGCGTCGGTGTGCCGTCAAATTCCTCAAAGTTCCCAACTAAGAGATACCGAGTGGGCAACTACGACCTGCACTTTGAGTGCAGTAACCATTGGAATTTGGCCTGAGAATGCGGACGGCACGGATGTCAACGCTTCAGACCGATCACGAGACAAAAAGTTGATTGCAACGGGAGATGACTTCGGGAAGGTCAAGTTGTACTCGTATCCTGCTACGCAGCCAAAGGTACAAATAAACTAAATAGTAACACCATTCCCACGCTTATGGAAATCCTAACAAATACTCTCTGTATGTATTACAGTCCTTGTGCCACACCTACGGTGGTCACAGCAGTCACGTAACCAACGTCAATTTCCTTCAGGATGACACTCGACTTATTACCATTGGAGGTCGAGACTCCAGTGTCATGCAGTGGGTCGTCTGCTAAGCGTTCCACAAATAAATAACCTTCCTCCGTAGGCAATTAATTACTCCTCATCTGTGTGGTCCACATCACGTCTACACACACATGTCCTTACAAACTGTTTCCTAAAATGTACAGACAGGACATTTCGATAGCCAATTCCTTACCTTTTGATGTAGTTGACAGTTGACAGGGTCACCTCCACATTGAACACTCCGTTTATTACTAAAAAGCTACACGGACTACTATAAATGAAATATTGCACGTAGTAAATTAATTATCAATCTATGAAATTAGCCTACACACATCCTCTGCAAGTGAGAATTCATTTAAGGAAAGTTAACGGAGAAGCCTTCACCCATAAGATTGAAATTATCTGATGCCTCGTACGAAATGTGCTTTGCCCCAGGAGAGACTGAAGGCTACGGAGAGTCTGTTTAGTAGTTTAGTAGTTTAGTTGTTTAGTAGTGGGGCTCTAGTGCAGAGAAGAATCTTAAAATAATCGAAAGGTCTATGCGAATTAGTGCGAGAGTTATACTTGGTAA
>JAQGAB010001676.1:0-15046 GCA_034696565.1 Isotomurus graminis
ATATTGTTTGTCATAATAATAATACGCTTAGGACTCAGAGAAACTGTACGACCCGTAGAACGAGACACAATGACTCAGTTGAGCAGAAACTTTTCCCTGCCTTTTAGCCATAGCCTTTTAGCAAATACAAAATCTCAGATGACGTCATTTTCGCTCAGCATCTATATGGTTTTCTATAGAGTAATAAGGTAACCCACTATTCGAAGATCTTCCAAGGTTGCTTCAACCCATCAAGCCGCACTGGTCTGACTTTTTAGCAAGTCACAAGTTAGCTCACCAGACATACACACATGTACTTACCAGTTCTACCAACTTCAATCTGTTACTACTGGGCCGTACATGTGTGTGGTTAGAACTTTTTGCACACGTTTGGATGGATTGAATGAAACATTAAAGTATGCAACACTACCAACACAGTGGATTTCCAAAAGTGAGTCAGTCAGTATCCACGATACACAAACAGTAAGTAGGAGTCTCTGTCATCATCATCTCATTTCTTAAATTAAACTTTAGAAATATTGTGCTGTAATGGAACTGCGATTTTCCTGAGTAATTGAGTGATGATCGAGACTTCGAAACCAAGTGAAGTTTATTATATTACAACATTCAGGAGTAGGGAAACCGTCTCAAGTTAAATCTCAAGCTAAATGGATAATACAATCCCTCTACAGAGGTGCGTGTGATATTGGCAGTATCGGCCAAGGGCAGTGATTAACAAATTGTCATTAAGCGACTATATTCGCACTACATATTTGTGACTGGGTCAAAGACTTGGAATTTTTTAAATCACTTATAACTTCGTAAGTGAGACAATCTGAACTTTGCAACCCAGTCATTCATTTCACAATGAGAATTCTTCAGCATTCTTTTGCACTGAACCTTGGATCAAGTTATCAGCAGTTTGCGGTGTACCTAACCCTCATGTTTACGATAGTATTAATACGATAGTGTTAATCATAAATGTTGTGGCGATAAGTTTCAATGTTCTGTTGACTGTCTGCCGAGTGTTCGTTTAGAGGTGGATAAGGTGCGACCTTGCACTTGCACCATTCATCGATTTGTCCAGTTGCCATCAAACTGTTCCAGGGAGACTTTCTCTGCATACAAAACCGCAAGGAATTCAGCAGGTACAGTTGAATAAAAGCTTTTCTCAAAAGGCATTGTTTAGAATGTTTGGGGTAGTCATCGGCATTTAAGATTATGAGTGGTATCCTGCGACATACACGTTGAAACACATACCTGCAGGTAGTGCAGATTTATTCTTTTAAGTCTACGGGTTTATGGGAGCTGTGAGGTCGGGAATATATAATTAAATTACATTACTGATGCATAAGGTTTCTTTAATAAATCAGTAGTTGAGGAGGAGGTGAGACGCACCAAGTAGGATTTATCATTATTAGCTAAATGACCTAGTTCAACTGCATTCCATTGGAATTCTACTTACTTCTCGTTTGTAGACTATTCCTCAGCTTGAGACATTCGGGTCCTGTGTCATTATATACAGCACATAAGCCTTAATAGCATACTAAACATAAGTAAAACCCGTATTTAATTTTCGGTGAATTATGTGTCTGAATTTTATACGGTTTCGAGAGAATTTCACTTATGCATGTGTAAGTGATACTTCTCAGCAATAGAATTATACCACGGCAGGTGCATTAAGAATCAAGTTTTGGATGGAGGAGGATATAAATGATACATAGAGAGTGAGCAGCATCCAAGACAAGTAAATGTACCATGCAAGAAGTGTAGGGAAGGAAGTGGGTCAATAATCACTTGCGATCCACGGTCAGAATGTCAGACTTGTGGCATTCATATTCTGAATCCTGGCTGGCTGTATAGCAGAAGATGAAACTGTCGATATGGAATGCACGTTCATTCAACATTAGTTAATTAACTTTCTCTTTAAATTAAGATTTATCTTTTATTAATGAATTTACATTTGCATTCAGCATTTTAAATATTTATTGTACTTGAAAAACTTTACATAAGAGTAATATCTAAAGTATTCTACTTAAGTCAATACAAATAAATATTCATTTCCAACATTGAATATTAATGAGTGGACAGCAATAGCAATTCTAGAAATTATTTCGTACTTAGGAAAAATGCGAAATGACATTCTCGTTTGACGAACAACTTATTGCTTGCGTCTTTCTGTTACATTGAGCAATGCAGGATTTCCCAGATGAATGGAATACACATAACTTCTTTTATGTTCCACAGTACAATAAGAGTCTGAGCAGTAATAATTTCCATGTGGAAAACTGAAATCGATGAAATTTCTAGAAGGCACCGTGGCATACGCATTCTCAGTTACGGTGGAATTAGTGGAATACATTTTCTACCCAACTTCTCCCATTTCCTTAGGTTTTCTCTGAAGTTTTAATTCCTTCTGGGGTAAAACCCAACACATAATATGGCCTGTGGGAAATATTGCATGCAATCCGTGACTCATCATCATCACAAACACAACTCCGCTACTTCCACAGGTCAAGGACGATACTCTAATTCAATCAATATTTGCTCAAGCTTTGCATCACCCAGTTGTTGGGTGTATAGGAAATTGAATAATGCTCAAATGTAATTAAGCATTCTAACTCAATTACTTTTCGGGTGGAGTTGTGTCAACTAACAGCGAATGCATGTGAAGTCAAGCATTAAGTGTGATTTGCACTTCCGCCTGGAACTGTACATTCAACGGTTTCTGGGTCTGTACGTTTACTTAAACTAATTGCAAAATTCGGGCCAGTCATGAATCCCACTGTCTGTTCCATTAAAAACTAATTACAAGTGATGGAAAATGAGAATAAAATCACACATTCCTCATATTTGGAGCTGGAATTGGGAATATCTAACACAAGTTGAGTTATACACAAAACTACATTGAGTAGTACAATGGAAATCTTTCCACAAAAGTCAAGTTGTACCAGTCGCCAGTTGGGACAGTCAAAGTCATTAACAAATCTATGTCCAAACGTATATCCCCCATATATTACAAGCTTTACCCTTTGACCCATATTGCTAAACATCTCGGAGCATATAGTATGTAGAGTTAGTAAAAGCAAATGATTTTCTGCCTTATACAAGTTTAACCTGAAGACTTAAGACTACGAGAACACAAGGGAAATCTTGTACATTGTACACTTGTTATACACTCCGAGTGTGGAAAATGCCCGTAAAAGCGCAGCGCAGCGCAGGATTCGATTTTCGGTGTCACTCGGAGTCCTGAAAAAGTTCCACTGGCCCAAGTGTGAGTAGTAATAGTAGCGAGCATGCAGGCAAGGAGACTTTTACTTTCTTCCTCGAGAGACTCGAGAGATCAAACGGCTCTTTCTAACTCTAAAGTGGCTTAAAACACTTGTAATTGGATTCTGTGACTTCAGTTTCGAATTTGTTTCCTTTAGTTCAAGCAATTACATCACTTGGTCTCTTTGCCTGTAATAAGGGAGTTCATTTTCCAAGAGAGCTCTGGTGGATTCAATATAGATACACAGCCTGTTAGTGAATTACATAAATCTACAAGTGATTCTATTTGAAAACTGTGCTACACAACTGATCAAAGTAATAACTCAGAAAAGGATTATTATGCAGGAGAAATGCAGACGCAAAATTTCTGACGTGCCGGTACATTTTTAACTTGACTTTTATCCACATTATACGTCACACGATATCCCCTCATGAATTATTCCTTCCTTGTTTTTCAATACACACACGAGTGCTCAAGAAACCTAATCGATTATCTGTAGAGGATACAAAAGGAAAGTCTTAACTTTTGATGTATGGGACAAAACTAACTTTTGTTCCAAACCAACTTTTCACTTGTGAAATAGATGAAAGTCTGACAGGAGAACGAGAACTTTAGCAACCTAAGAATAAGTTAAAGTGCATAAAGATGGAGATGCAATTAGTGGAAGCGATAAACTATATCTAAAGTTTTAATCCAGCATTATTCATCACTCTCTCATTCTGCCACATTTGCATTCAGGTCAAAGACAACGGAACTTATCCGTGAATTTTGTTTATGATTCATGAGGAAATCTAGTTTTATAAATGGCAGTTGCATCAGACTCTCACTCAAGTAGGAGTTTGTAGCAGGAAGTGTGTAGAAGCTGCTGGTGTGAAATAAAATTCCCCAGTTTGTATGTCACTTATCTATGAGATTCCTTTACAGCAAAAAGTATCATGCAAATCCATAACAACATTTGAAATAGGAAGAGAAACGGTATGGAACTTTTTGTATGCTTATAGACAGCGTCAGACCTCATTCACATTCACCATTCGATATGCGATGATCATCTATAAGCTGTCTCACAACCTTAGTATTTTTAGAACGAATCTTTTACTACGAGACTCAACCTTACGTCTCGACCACCACCACCACCCGAACACTACTCACTACTACCGTTAATACTACTACCTCCTCCGGATTTCCTCTGGTACAGATCTCCCATGCAGAGTACGAACTGAGAGGCAGATGAGAGAGTTACTAGTACAGCACAAGTCTAAATGCACTAAACTAACTTCCGAACGTTGAGCTCCAAGTACATTGCCTTAAAGATTTTGGGTCATTTCCAATTGAAATAAAAATTTAAATGGTATTTAGCCCAGAAGAGTGAGGGGAGTACATTTCCCTCGAGCTGCAGGAGACACTTTTACTTGGTGTGTTTTATAGAAAGTCTTTTTGTGTTTTACAGGTCGATTTCCTTCCGCACTAATGAATCCAATTCCGTGGTTCTAATTATTATTATTGACGCCTTTCAACCGAAGAAAATGGCTTGCTAACTTCAGAACTTTTGTAAGTGCAGAAGCAAATGTGTCACAAAGCTTTATAAGTTTCTATATCCTCTAATTTGGTCACGTTTTATTTTACAGGAAATCACATAAAACCCAGCCACGTATTTTCTTGCTTCACACACAAGATCCCTTTGAACCATCTCTAGTCATTCAAAAAGTCATAAGTGTTAACCATGCCTGTTCCGGAATCATCTTACAGCCGTCGATACGGCCGAGAAGATTCTTACTCAAGTTATAGTCGAAGTACCTCCACATCCGGTTTGGGACGTAGCTCTTACCTCTCCAGCTACGGGTCCAAAGCGTCCACTTCTTTGCCTCCGAGACCTCCAGCGTACGATATTCGAAAGTACACTGACACTTCTGGCTTCTCGGGAAGTCGCTTTCTCTCGTCTTCCACTGGATCCCGAGCAAGCGTTTCACGAGACTATGGAAGCTCATACCGTTCCTCAGTGTCCCCTGTGAGGGCATCTGCCTCATCCATTCGACGTCAACTGGAAGCCTCAGCCCCCAGCATAGCAGAACGGATCAAAGCCATTGAAACTGGAGAAAATGACGATGGTCCGAGTGCTACAAGTACAGGCATTTCTCGTGTTTCCAGATACTCAACCTTGAGAGCTCAGAGAGAAAGTCCGACGTACGACACTTCAGCAACACGGAGCAAATACGCTACTTACAGCTCAGGATACACGAGAGATCGAAGTGGTTCTCGAGAGTACGGAACATCACCTCTTTCAGTGACGGGATCAAGTTACCTGAATCGCTCATCTGAGAACAACAAGTCTTCAAGTGAAAACTTAAGAAGTCGGACTTCTCCTGCCCCTCTAAGTCGGAGTGGAAGTGGAAACACGACAGGAGGAACTTCCACAGGACTGAGGAATGGAACCGCTTCAACCGAGGTAAATGATAGCCAACCTGAATCTTCTTCTTCCGCTGCTAGTGCGTCCAATTCTAAGAGTGTTCTTGCTACTACTACCATTACTACCAATAAACCTGCGCTAGAGAAAGCAACTAGTGTTGTCACTACCACTCCTCCTGTTAGTAATGAATCCGCTACTGATGTCTACAAGAGTAGGCGAAGTATAAAGATTAATAAGGATGTAGAGAACAATGAAAGTAGGAGAAGTTCTAGCGGTGGTGGTGAAGTTTCGGACCCTACTGGGTCTAATAGTGTTTCGACATCTCACATGAATGGAAATGATGAGGATGCTGAGGGAAGGTGGAATAGTAAGAAAAGTACTAAGTTGGTGAAAGACTCTGCTGCTGTAAGTATGGCTTCCTCTTCTTCAGAGAGTGCTAATAATCTTAGTAGAAGTAAGAGTGGTGGAAAAACTGCTACGTCAATTACTTCTGCATCTCAGGACAGTAATGGCAATCCTATTGTGTCCATTACAATGGATACTCCGAAGAAAGACTCTGCAGAAAGTTTTGAGAGTAAAAGTTCCAGTAGGGGATTGAGTCGCTTTAGAAAGTTTGAGTCAGATTCGAATGCAAATAATATTGTGGTCACCGACACCAGTAACTTAACTGCCAATAATGTCACTCCTTCCTTGACGAATGGAGATGCTTCGGCTAAAGAAAAGTCTCCAGTTGAAGCTGTGTTGACCTTCAAGCCAAGATCTTCGAGTTCCTCTGCTGCTCCAACTAATAAAGCTTCCATTTCCCCCTCTGGATCTCGAACCAAAATGACCAACAACTCTTCGACTAATGACTCGACACCGAAGCCTAAAGTTTTGTACCATACTATTCAAGTTGAAGACCCTGCAGCTAGTAGGGAGAATACTGTGAGCCCCGAACCAGTCTATACTTTAACTGCAAGACCTTCTTTGGATGGAACTGCCCCTAAAATAGAACTGAAGACTGGACCTCCCCAAATCAAGGAGAAGGAAAAAGACGCTGAAGATGTTTCAGCAGACTTCAAAATTGTTTTGCCGAAGCTGAAGTTAGCCACAGCCAACTCATCTTCCCAGGAGAGCGTCCATAACAACAAAAGCGGGACAAGTTCGAGTGAAGACGATTTCGATGGTAAACCAAATGGGATAATGAAATCGTTGAGTTCTGTAACAAGAGATGAAGAAACTCTCAGAACAGTTCGGGAGTCTTCTCCCAAAGTAACCGCTGCAAGAAAAAGTTTGACCCCGAAGAAAGAAGATACACCTCCACCTACAATCCCCACTTCCACCATTTCCTCTTCAAGAAAAGCCTCGTCTTCCCGAGAAGCCACTCCAACAAGGACTCACTTACTAACCAGAAAGTCCCCGAGTCCAGGAGTTAGCTGTAATAGGGACAAAGCATCCTCATCTGCCAGAGCGAGTCCAGAAAACATTAACGCCAGTTCCGAGACCTCGCCAAGCATGGGTCCTCATGTGAGCAAGAATGCATATGGAACAGTCACTGCAGTTTCCAACATCTCTCCTAATCGAAATGAACGGATGCGAAATTCCCATCTTACGAATGCTGCAAGCGACTCTTCGGACAATGTAAGTCAGATTGAAAAACCGATGAATTTAAAGGAGAGCTCGGGTGCAGTGTAGTTTCATGGCTTCAAGCGAGTCTCTATATCAGTGTATCTTTCACTTGTCCACTACTATATATGCCTCCTTGCAAGGATTACGTTATTTTTGACGATCCAGAAATCTATATTTTGCAAGCCTTAGGAATTTTTATCCTGCTTTAACTCTTACTTCTTGTCCTATGTATTTTTACAAGCTTTTCGTGCTTACAAATGCTTGGGTGCTACTAACGCAAAGTAATTTTATTACGAGACAATCTGTATTTTGCAGAATAAGCTTTCTGCCTTTCTCTCTCTCTCATGTTTATGAGATTATAAGTTGATGTATGAATGAATATGAGCCCACTTTCATTCGAAGCACATGGAAAGGTTTAATCTGAGCAAGTTGAAGTGTAGAGAGCAGATTTCTCCGCAATGCGTATTGCGATATCAAAGGCTTCTTTCACTCAATTCATGGAGTAGTCAGATAGCTCCTTCCATTTTGACTTTCCATCCATTTTCCCGAATGGAAGTCAGCAGTAAATTACATTGTAAAGTAGGACGGTACATAACTCATCATGTGGATTCTCTGGACGTGTAGAAAATATTTTTGCATTGATTTTTTACCCTTTTATCGAGTTATTATTCGATCAATCGAAGGCCGGTTGTAGTATTGATGCAGTTGTATGATATCTCCCACGAGTTTTACTCGTGCAGCACGTGTCCCATTAAATCTGAGTCGTATGTAGTTATTCTAAAATTAGACATAGGTGGATGGCTAAAATGGATTGCAAATTGCATTATACTAAACTGCAGGCGATGGTGTGGGCTTCCATTTATTTCCTTTAGTTGAGTCACACTTGGTAAATTATGCACAGTCCAGTTTCCATTATGACATTTTTGGAAGTACTCGCAGGGTTCATACTCCCTGATTAGGCGGTTTAATGCTGCATCTACTCTAAACTCTAAGGTTCCTTAATGAATGCAAATTCTCATAGGATTTTAAATTTCTTTAAAGTCATTCATACTGTTTTCTCCCTGTCTTGGCAAAAGTTATAGAGAGTGGCAGAGTCGTTCCAAGTTGAGATGGAACTTCATTCCAACTTCCTGCATTTCGAGCAGTCGTGTGGTGAAATCTTGTCCGACTTGGCCCGTTACTGTAAAATGAAATTGTTGCAATCAGTTCTATTTTCGTCTGTCTTTCTACCACCACAAAATGGTTGGATATTGAATCTTTGTCTAGTAGGAGAGCCTCGAGAGAGACTCACTTTTTGTGCGAATTACTTCCTATCCATAGGCTTCTTCTTTAGTGTCTCAATCTCAATCATCAGTCAGTTTGTCCATTATTCCTCAGTGTCTTGTCATATTCCTCCTTGTCCCCGGTTATAAATGAGACGTAGTCAAGAAAAGAGAAAAAAGTCTGACACCAGTGGAGGTGGTGGTGGCAGCGACTTTCATATAAAACCCCGTGCTGGTGTCAAAAGTGGTGGTAAAAATCATCGTGAGAAGTCTTCGATTCTGTCACCCTCAGCGTCACTAGTTTACCAAGCGTCCTCTGTAGAAGATGAACATGTATTTGCCAACTTTTGGCCAAAACCACCACCACTTATCGTTGGTCGTAGTTCCAAAATATTCAATAACTCTGGTGCATACAGTCCCCTGACTGTGTTCCATACTTTGGCTGTGGTCCTAGTGGGCATCATACTAATTTATGGATTTATTTATCGACTGTTCCAAGCAATTGAGCCACACATACCTCTGTGGCTTGTGAGACCCTTCAGATCACAATACTACAGAAGTAGAGTAGAACCAGACACACAATCTCAATGTCATTCCATTCCAGTGTACAAAAAAGGCTGTTGCAGTGATGACAAGAAACATGCTCAGATAATAAATGTACCTCCAAGCCATCCTAACAATAGTTATTTTCTCCGTGGAGGAGGAAGAAGTCAGTTTAACATCCCATTGTCCTCGTTCTTCCGACAGGTAAAATGATGGAAACCAGTCTGCTGTAGGGTTTGGGTTCCAAATTCCAATTATTAGATGTGCTTACTCAACAAGCCCACAAAGGCTTTAATAAAATTTCATGCACTTTCCTTATAAATAGTTAAACAGGGTGAGAGGATTGATAGAATTCTAGATTGAGTATTCCTAACCAACTGACTAACAAATATAGTTGAGCATTTCAAAAGAAGTTTTTTATCAATAAAATACACGTCACTGTGATAGGTGAAAAATATTTTTCACTTTCCGCGTTGATAAATAAGGAAAACTTGTTCAATACTTCATGAAATAGTTGTGCATAATATTGTTGAACATATATTTCATGTGTATTATGACTTGTTTTGAGACGCTCGTTGCACTAAAGTGTTAACCAAATTATAATATTGCATGCATTTTAAGCACGGTTAAGGTATAGAGAGCAAAGTTGCTGTAAAATCAGGTGGATTGATGTTAAGAATTTCCGAATAAGCTGATTAGGAATCCCCCGTGAAACTCTGACGTGGTTAAATTCTTTCGGAGATGTGATCATTAATCCCATATTAGACTTAAGAACTCTGACTCCCGAGATTTCGAAGGTTACACTTCTGCTGATGTTGAATTGCTGATGACGTGATAATATTGCAGACATGAAGCACGTAAACTGAGATACTTGCAGTTAAGGAAGTTGGCATTAGCATGTGAACATTCATAATACAGAATAGAAGAAATGAAGCGTGCTGTGAAGTATTCAGTTCGTGCTTAAGTTTTTGTTGCCGTATATTATCTAAATTCCCAAGGGAAAGTTCAACCAAGGATTCTGGACTGTGTGTCCGGAGTCAATGATTTATCGCATAAAAATGGGCTTAAGCCCAGTAGTCAGCTAGATGCAAAATTTATTTGCAAAATAAGCCAGCAGCAATTAATTTACATACAACTTCTGCAAATTTCCAGTTTGTAAGATTACCTGAATCTCACTCACATTGTAAAGGCAGCACAAAGTAAGATTTGTATAGTCGTTGCAAATATTACTCTCAGCAATAATAATCCTCTTAGACCACCTCACTTGATTAGGATTTCAATACACATCCGTTTTGGTTGAACACGAACTTCCCAAGCAGATGTATATAAAGAGAAATGACCTTAAATTGCTTGTATCGATGAAACGATAATAATGTTAGTGATCATAAGCAAAACAGTAACATTATAGCGAGTACAGTCGTGACATTCTTCAATTTCTGTAAGTTCACGATGAGATATGATGATACACCATCCACCATTTTTAAGAAGACAAGGCCAAGCCTACCTGTGTTCCGTATTGCTGTGTTTAAATCGCTTCATAAAATAACGACAATTATTCATGCAAATTTAAATCTTAGTAAATTCAAAGAATTCCAAGAAGCGTAGTTAGGAAGGAGAGGGTTAGGTATATAATCGTTCACACTGTATCCTCATGGATAGAAAGAGCTTATAAGGAACAACCATTCAAAGAGCCTTGAACACCTTGACCACTGCTTGGATTTCTTTCTTGACAGTTTCTCAAGGAAGGAAACACGTGTATTATAGGGAAGTACATAATGACGAAGATTGTTGTAGTATTTCCTAATATCCTAATGGCTCCAGCAACTAGGAAAACACAGACTTAAGGAACTAAACAAAAACATCCGACATCAGGTGGAAATCCATCATTCATTTTTTACCCATACTTGCACACGCAGGAAGAACTTATTAGAATGCTTTATAGCAGCTCTGTGCATACAAAGAAATGTGACTAAACTAGATACATATACGTTGTAACATGAAATAGGAAATAGATTATTGATGCCGTTTAGATTCCAGTTCGATTGCATTAATTACTTATGAGTTTTCTGCAAACGAGATCTCTCGTACTTTTGCACAAGCAAAAAGTGCCACACTTCCTACCTACAAGCTCCAAGCCCAACTAATAATACAGCACACCTGTTCTAAATGGACTTAAGCATAAGGGGTGAGAGGAAGGAAGTGAAGGCTAACTACTTTTCATTCCTGTATTCAGTTGATAATACAATACACTCTGTGTTGCCTTCGAGAACAATAATTGTGATGGGTGGACACACTGCAACAAACTGTAATTATCTCTGCCCACCATTTAACACGAGAGATGATCAACATTATTCAATACAACATTGGTCAGGCCCGATTTTGCTCTATTGCACTTTTCATATCATTCTTCTCCTCACCTTCGAACATAAAATCCTTTCAGCATTGAGTATGCAGTGTATTTTATTATCAGAAAAAGATCGTGAGCCTGAATCTCTCTCTCTTTAACTCCTGAGCATCAAACTATTCACAGTTAGCAAAAACAGGTTGAATTCCTTAAGCTGCTTTTGACGACATTCTTAGATTAAAGATTTATGATGAAGCTGAAAGCTTTCTTGTTACGTAGGTAGTTTCGCTCTTTGGTAGGAAGGAAGATACACAAGATCATCACGGTGAAGAAGGAATTCCCCTTGTCTCACTGCATTTTGCATTCAACCCTCCTCTCTCCTTTCCCTATCTCAGTTTGGCCTTAATTAGAATAACTTCTCTGAATTGTTATTCTTCTCTTCACTGACTAACAACTAAGACCGTGGATTAAGCTGTAAGAACACATCATACATGACATTTTTAGCTCTTCAGCTATTCTTAGAACATAATGGATGTACACCTACAAAATACCTGATCAAATTGAGTATGTCACTCCTCAGCTTGTGATACTTTCTTAATCTCGTTTATATATTGAGTTACAGAAGTCCAGTGTAAACCGAAACACATAAGACTCATGATATCTCCAGAGTTAGCTTATTTACAGAGGTTATATCTAGTTTCCTTGTGTTCTAAATTATTTACGTGTATTGTGTGAAGGATGTCTCAAATTCATAAAAGATAGTTGCTAATTACACCCGATAAGGGTGACAGAGTGTCAGCTAATACTGCTAAAACAATTTCATTCACGCAATCCTCTCTCCCGGATCAGAAGCATTGGTAGTTTAGCACTGAAACCTAATTCGTGTAGTGAGGGTATTATTTCTCCAGTTGCCATTACTTGTCATGGAGGTATCGTGAGACTAGAAAGAGTCAGGTGTGCGGTAGGGAAAATAACAATTTGATGAACTGTGTCCCTGGCCTACTTCTCGGGAACAGAAAACAGTGACTATCCGTTTCCCAGTTGGCCACTCTGGATTTTAATTTTTTATTGACTCAATTGATAAATTGATATCATATTTGCATAAGTCCACGAGTAGGAAACCCACATGGACAATATCTCTCCACCCATACTTCCAAAGGTTTATTTTTTTAAGGCTTCTCATGCATTCGTGCAATTCTAATGACGTCAAATAACTTTGGACAAACCGATTATTCGCCTTAGAGTATTTTTTACATATTTTAATCCGTTTTAAATGAGAGAGAAACTTCTTTAGTTCTCAACAGATCCAGAGAGTGTTTTTTTCATTCCAGTAATATTCCAAATCCTAAAAAATAATAATAATGTGAAATCCATGAATCATTATAAATACACATACAAATCATTTTGATTACGCCAGCAGATTTTTTGTAGTGTTTCCTTCACATGCCCACCTATCAATACGAGTAGGGATGATAATGTTTGACCTACGAAAGGGAGAGCGTGCTTGAATGGCAAACTTATGAAAGGCCTGACTTGAGCATAATAGTACAATTATGTTGGATCGCATGCACTCTCAAGTTAACTAGCAGAGCTACCAGACGAAGCATTATATTGAGTTAGTTAAAGTTGGAATGTTGGAAATACCAACCGTTCATACACATTCAAGTATTCAACATATTAGTGCGTTGGCTTTACTAACCATACCTACTCACACATATGTAATAGTGCGATAGATTCACTTGGGAATCTTACCTGCAACATTAACATTTACTTCCACTTTTACCAAGTCAGTCTGGGTTTTGAAGCCGGTAGAATCAGTCACACACTCAAATACACTTGAGACTTGATACAGCTATAGGGATTCAACTTAGTAATCGCATATTTTATACACACTTATTAGTCAAGTGTTTGTCTTTATTGATATTTCGCATGGAGGAAGAATACACCTAATTCAGGATCATCACCATAATAGCACACGGACAATATTAATACTCTCATTAGTCTCAATTTCCTCAGCATGAGAACTCTCAGTACTCACCCAGTGGAATATTTATTGGATAGACATGGAATTTCTAAAAGAGAAATTACATTCTGATTAATATTGAAGAGTGGCAGTGATTATGGAAATTTTGGAAAATTTTTCCTAATAGTAAAGAAGACACGGGAACGAGCAGAAAGCATAATCTTGCGGAACAGTGATTTATTTGTAATAAGCAAGTTGAATACGAAAAGCTGTTGGCTAAAGAAGTGAAACTTTTTTTGTGAAGAAGGAAGGCTGACGTGCACGCTGTGTTTGAGTGATATTTTATATTGTATTATAAAGTTTTTCATTGTTTTGTGCATACCTTGAGGCGATACAATACTTTGGCAATAAATAACCAAGATGCATCTCAAAGTGCTCATTATGAATTTCACTTTCCCTCAGCCTATCAAAAGGCGAAGGGCCAGTTTTAACATAAGTTGTGCTCAAGAAGCTCTCATTGAGGTAATCATTGGTTCTTATGATTTACTAATTCTAATTAGAGGGATGAGCTGCAATCGCTTTAATTAATTATTGCAACCTTAATCAACGCTTACAAAGAGCTTAAGTAATGTATTGCTAATAGTGCTGTAAAGGTGTACAATCAGCCACCAGAGCAATCCTCCTAGACTCTCGCAATCATATAAGAACTTACATTCAAGCAATATAATCTTGAACTTGGAGATCGTTGATGTTGATTGTTGGTTACGAAAATGGGAGATTATAAAAAGAATAGTGAGAATGAATTGCCTAAAATGCTGAATGATGGTATAGATCGTTAACGAAGTGTGCTAACTACACTTTTGTAGTTTATTAAACTGATAATTACACGTTTTAGATTGCACTGCTCTTTGCTGCATAGTACTTAGCCATCATATCAGCATGGTGCATCAGCATCGGTTGTTTAAAGTGGTCCAAAGTACGAGATTTTATACAATGAGACACTTAAAACAGGCATGCCAATGAATGTGAGATTAGTTAAAATGTATGTGCTGGTATGCAACTAGCTACACATGGTACCACGTATAGCTGACGAGGTGTAAATGACATTACAATAGAATTCATTACTCGCGTATTAGAAGCTGGATATTTCCAGAGACCAGCGGCTTGTTACAAATGCAAAATCTGCTAAGGTTATACGATGCATGACAAGGTATTTAAATTCAATGGATGGTTTATTAATGTTCAGTGTTAAGTAGTTCTCACAAGTCATAGATACGTTCATACTGACAACTGAGCTCTGCTTTCAATGTCACAATTCAGAGCGAAAGATTCGCACATGCAAAAGATAGTCCAGTGCGTTAAATGAAGTTCATAGTTCGCATGAAATGATAGCACTACATTAGCGTTGCGTATACTCTTCCATGTATATACGGATTAAGCAATGTAGTGGAATAGAATATATGGCTTGGTTTAAATTAAAGCTTTGCGTGGAGTCCAAAGTCGTGACCTTCGGAGTGGTAGTTAATTAAGAGCAGAGCATTAGGTTGGAAGTATATGAGACATACCGTGACAGTTTGTCCAGTTCCAACTCTTCCAACGCTTTCAACTACAATTTAATAAGCATAATGGCTGCGCCTCCCATTAGGATTATTGAAGCGTCCTGCAATTTAGA
>JAQGAB010001677.1:0-15021 GCA_034696565.1 Isotomurus graminis
AAATGCTACGCCTTCTTCCGGTTCTTATACAATGCTGTTAATTGAAATAACAGAATTTATATTCTTAGCACTCTACCATTTGTTGAGCCAAGATCATCATCAGAATGGGGTTGAATAAGATCTAAAGAGTAAAGAGTTTGAGAAGAGACCTTAGTTTTTTTCTGTGCCTGGAGAATTGAAAAAGTGTCTTTGGTCGAAGGAAGTACGAAGGGGAGGAATTTGAAAATAGTTGAGAAAGGTCTTGTCCATTTCATGAAGGGATAATGAACCAAGCAAGGCTTGTAGAAGGAGGAGGATGGAATCGAATTTCAAACCTTCCTAAGGCTCGGGTTAGTGGAAACTTCACGATCAACAAAGACGTCTGTTCCAGGCTTAATGAATTTTCAACGTATATGGTTAGTTTGAAACTGTCTGTTATAATTCACCTCTATTCTCCGTCACACTAAAGTATTTTAACATTTTAAAGTATAATGATCATCCTAGAAGCAAATGTACGAGAGTTTTTTTGCTTGTTTTTAGGAAAGGATGATTGCGACATCTTGTTCAACTTTTTGTTAAATAATAAACGGTTAATTATTCTTCTCTGCCATGTGCATGGTGTCCAAGTGTCCACTAATTATACTCGCTATTAATGCAGCTTGTTCATCGTGTACGCAGAAAATAGCCTTTCGGATATGAGTATGTATGGCACTCAACTGAAATGTAATGAAGTTAAGAACAAGTGGAGGGTGGAGACTATAGCTCTAGAATTAAGCCTGAGGATGGCATGAAACTTGATGACTTTAACCTGAACCCCGATGATCACGGGCTTTGATTCCTCCGTCTCCTGATAATCATCCCACTACAGACCGAGAACTCTCTGAACATGATTATTATTGAACGAGTTGTGTAATTTCATATGAGAGATAAAGTAGTTTTGAAAGTTTTGTGTATTTCATACATTTAGTAGTTTGTAAAGAACATCATTTAGGATACGAGCAGAGTTGTTGGTTCCTTCCTGTGTGAACTCCTAAAAAGTCATGTCATAGTCATGCTTAGCTTTTAAGGATTTTGGACGCTTTCCATGTTTCATAGATCACTTTAAATACTTTTCTTTGGTCTGAGTTGAGCTTGGCTTCAGGACTAATATATTTATCGGCTCCTTCTCTGTATTTGAATCGGGAATGGTTTATTATTATATGCATAAAATGGTATGTACAGACAGGGAGAGAGAAGGGATGCCGTGGATGAACTCAGCGTAGTAAATCTTCCTTGAAGAATTTTAATCGGTCTGAGAGATTCGCGGCTGAGTAGAGCGGAGTGAGATTTTTACTGAAGTAAAGATAGTTTAGAGGTGGCCCAATCGACATTCAGCATTACTTACACCGTTACACGGTCTCACAGAAGATTGGTTTTGATCTGTTTGTTGCTCCCTGAAACTTTTACTTTGATAACTCTGACTATTTGAAGTCTGTTTTCGTAGCTTCTTGCGAACTCAACCGATACTATATACACACAGGCTTGAACCAAAGGAGTCTGAAAATGATATGTGTGCATTAGTGGGGAAAACTACACTAATACACTTAGTTAGACTTTCACTTCAAGTTATCATTACAATATTAACTTTCACTCGGCTCATACGCAACCTAAATTACCCAAAGGAATCTATTTAAGCCACGAGACTTTAAAAAATATATGCGTGAAAAATATAATGATTTCAAACTAACTAACTGGATCATTGTTGTTAGAATGAGAAATATTAAGGATAAGAGAAAGTAGTACACTGCAGTCACAAGCACAACACACACAACAGTAAAAAGATTAATAGGGCAACATGTGTGAGACAGGTGCAGGTGGCTAAACGGGCCACGTGTCCTATGTCCTGAGAGCGTGTTGTTCATCAGATGGTGTTATCCATGCTGCTTGTAGCATCTATTATGCAATACAGCTTTTTCAAATTACTTTTATTGAAGGTGCAACAACTTGCAAGAATTTGCAAGGGATGAATGGTCTAATTCATTCATACCAGTGTCAAGCTGAGTGCGAACGAGTGTGCCTGAATACTCTCAAAATGTTAACAGTGATGAAGGTTAGGGAACAGAATGAAGCAGATTTGCAGATTGCAGTTCTCCAGCTGCAGGATTAATAAACTACAATATGAGTGGTTTAAGGATGTGTAGCCAGCCTATTTATTTTGCTGTACAAGAGTCTGGTTGCGTGTGTGTTACATTATTGGACACGGTTTCTCAACGGAATAAAAGACTAAATCAGTTTTCAAAAGTTTTTATTCATGTGTGGAACATTTTGATAACGGGGGAAATATATATGTATACACGCTTGTATATTTGTAGGTGTATTATCATTTTTGTTTAGGACGATTGGGAATGAAGCTGCCTGTTTACTACGGGTGACGGGGTAGTGGTAGTAAGTAGAAAGAAAGCAATAGAAAAATGTTTCGGTAATAAATTAAGATCGTAATCTTGTAAAGTGTTAATTGAAGTGATAGGGGAAGAATTTAGTGACTAGCCTTGGTGTAATTATGAAGTGTAATTGTAATAAAAATAGATGGCTACAAGGAAGAATCAGAAGATGAGATAAAAGAAAACGTACGAGTTCCGAGTAGGTGGTGAAACGATGTACGATGCTTTCCTGAAATAGTAATGATGATATGGCTATTCCAGAAGATTGTTCTTGTATGAAAAGAAAGAGATTGTAACAGTAGTAGTAGTCGTTGGAAGTGAAGCAGTATCGACTCAATCAATCCATTTTTAGAAGTGAGAGAGCATTAAAAAATTTAATAACAGTGCTGGAGTTCCATTCACGAAAGCAATTTGTCAAGATTTATGAACAGAGTCGGGGCTGGGTTATGGTTCTAATAGAATATTATGCTTGTGCGTTCTGCATATGAGTGTGTATAAAAGAGAGGGTTCTATGATGGTGTGAATCCATATGATTATACGAGGAAGGCTGACTACCAAATACTGACTACTACAACTGGGTGGAAATTTTCGTACTTCGGCCGTAAAAATAACTGAAGTTGATCTTGATACTATGAGCAATTCAGGGAGACAAGTCTCTTCTGCTTTCTATCCTCTGGTGCTCATTTTTTTCTACATCCAGTTGAGTATTATGCATATGCATTATTAGAAGATAGATATAATACCCCGACTACAAAAGTTCTATGTTCCATGCGAGGGGAAAAGTATTGAAATAAAGTGAGGACAAGTCAGTATGGAAAAAGTCAATTTTGCGAATTGTGTTGCTCTGTTGTAGTAAAACTAATAGTGAAATATGAAGAAGAGGGTTCAGAATTTCAGTACTGTTTTCTGTTGGTTGAAGGGAGATTTTAAGTTGGTTGCTCAAGTGTAATGTAATGCAGTAAATGTGATGTGATGTATGAATGGGTTGATAAGCGTGCGTGAACGAAGTGGCTTTCTCCCTCGAATTATTGTCCCCATCCGAAGAGAGACATATATTATTACGTTTTGTGTGTGGATTGGACTGGATTTGTTGTTAAGTTGGGTGATTTGTAAGCTTGGAAGGTTCTATGGTGGAAGAAAGTTTAGGAATTTGTACACAGCAAGCTAGGCTTATAAAAAATGGTCTCTTCTCTCGCAGTGTGCTTTCCTCTGTCGAGGGATTCTATTCGAGGGAAAGGGCAAAACAAGAAATGATGACATGTAGTTTGGGGTATCCTGCAATTTATATTGCTAATCAATTTGATGGTTGTGAAACTATTAGTATGAATGATTTCTGTTGGCGAGGGGCACGTCCCTCAAATAGAATGTACACATTTGGGACTCAGGACTTCAGGAGTCACCATTCCATGTAATATATTAATGTATAATGGTGACATGTTACAGGCTATATTGAATTATATTCATGTCACTTATAATTGGATACATTCGCAGTTGAAATGTGAAATGGTGACGATGGATATACTGGTTGATGTAGTTGATCAGTTGCCACTTAAGAGGATGAAGGCAGATAAATCGCTGTAAAAAGTTGTGGAATTTAAAAAACTAGTCTTGCTGAACGCCAAGTAATGTGTTGTTGTGCGTTAAAAACGTTGTTAAAACTTGTACTTGTATCTAAAGCTTAGTCATTTTTAGCCTCGCCGAAATATTAAATATGAATGTAATGAGACCCATTTATAACAAGATGCAATATGAATTGCCTCCCCTTGAAATACAACGGAGTACGATTTTGTGCGTAGCCGTATGAATACTTGTTCTGCACAGTGCACATTCAGCTAATTGATGTAGTCATTAGTGGATTTATTATTAGAATTTAACCTCATTAAACGAGGATAGTCTAGATGTATATACTCGGAGATCAAGAAACAAAATTAGTCAGAAGCTATAGATGACGTGCATTTATTTATATGAGTTGGTTTCAGTATTCAGTAACATCATCTGAGGGGTGCTTTAATTATATGATTCAAATTTTCAAATACACCGTCATATTTCATGTTGATGATATATTATTTTACCATTAATGAGATATTTAAACTATAATTATTAAGCTGTTGGAGACTTTGGATATCAGTCATCAAATGGCTGATGAGAAGACGACGACGAAAAACACTGCGAACGAAGATTGATGCGCAACTCCCGAGTTGTAGAATGATAAGGATTTACTAGACTTCGAGACTCAAGTGACACCCGGTGTGTCGAACGTGCTCGCAAAAAGATAAATCTCCTTCAGATAATTGCAGAATAAACAAATCCGAGCAAAATATGTACTGTAGACCTTTTACTGCCTGTGTACAGTATTTTCAGAAAAGTGCCTTGCTTTTCTCTTTGTAAAGTCTCTTTCATACGAATGGTAGATTTTAAAATGTGGTTTTTAAAAACTCCCTTGTTCAATATTTTCTGTTTTTTGTCAACTTAATCCGAATACTCGTATCTGTTATGCATAACACGTGGAAGGTTCAAGAGTGAAAGTTTGACTAGCATTTTGCCACTTCCCGTGTATTGTAAAGATTTGTCTGCTAAATACATTTTTTGGTTTGGAAAGGAGCGGTTTTGTATTTCAACTAGACAATAAGCTGGATAATGCACGTGTGGGGAAGGGATGAATTATTGGGAAAGGAAATAAAGCTTTGTTTAATCCCTATCATTGAAGGAACAGTTATCCTACCTTTCCAAACCGTTACATGAAAGAAGGGAAGAATACATTGAGATTGGCTTGAAAGGACGTGATCAGATTTCTAGATTCGATATCTGACAACTTCCACTTTGCACTAGACTCGTTTGGGGTAGGAATCAAGAGAGGGACATGATTTATTTGCTTGCTGAAGTAAACTGATACAGCAAAATTGCTACACAAAGCATTTTTGTGGACAGAAAAAGAATTTTGTTCAAATGCGCGCTGTGGTTTTATTACATATGACATGATAGGGAAGTTTATGGAGTTGAATTAAATGCATAAATGCAAGCACACATTTAATACTTCTGATTAATTCTACGGATATTATGACATCACGTGCGTACAATATATGTTAGTAGATAATCTGTACATGATAAAATAGTCATATTATTATGACCGAAAACAGTAAGCGAGTATTTATTCTGTGTAGACAGATCGATTCGTATTATTGGTCAACATTATTAATTGGTCGCGAAGTAAATCGATTGAATTCATCTATGATACGATTGTCTGATTAAAGCCGTCGTGGGTTGTAAGTAATGTATTAGATTATTTTATTGTGAATGGAAATGTAGAATGAAATCATTGATTGAGACCGGTTATATTGGCTTCCTTGATGCTAACAAGAGTACGAAGGTGAAAAAAACAAAATGATATATGAACTAGTTATTTACGGGGTGAGGGGGTTAATTCATATTTGTACAATTTGGGCTTGGAAGTGTTCTAATTTTTCTGGCGATGTCTCGATTACAATTTCTCTGTGTTGTTCAGTTTTATTCTGAATGAAAGGAGTGGCGCTCCTTAGTGCAATACAAAATTTAATTGCGATAAGTAGAGTAAGAGAGAAAGGGTTATCTCTTCACTTCTACTATAACTATACTGTTATAATAGACAAAAATTAGTTGACACAGGTTGAATTTTGACATGATTGGAAATAAATTATGCTTCTCAAGTTTGTCCACATTCCAGGCCTTATTAAATTCCGGTGGTCAGCCACTTACACACCCGTGATGTTCTGAAAAGTATTCGGCACTCAAGTATTGTTCAGCTGACAACCAACGAACGCTTTGTGAAGTTATGAGTAAGCTTCAGCATAAAAAGCAACATTTTAATCGGGACTTAGAGAAGGACTAACTTTAGGAGTTTTCATGTGGTACAATTTGTAGGTCTATCTATCTAATACATTTGAAGGTTCAGTACCATTAGTATTATTGTAAAGGCATCCATGGAGGATTACAAAGTCTACTGGTGTGAGGATGCTGTTTTGGGTTAAGGAAAGAAGATGAAGATGTACGAGGACAGAAGACACATTTTGATTTCATTAAGAGGGGACTTCTCTTGCTGCTATGTCGTTAAATGTAAGGGTAATTGCAACTAACTGAAAGCGTCTTGACTGGAGAAGCTAAGTTAATTAATATTGGTGATGATACTTTGGCCTTATTTTCTATCCATTTGGCTGATTACTTGTTACGGTCATTCGAGCAGGACTCTTAGGCATTGAAACCTTCTCCAAGTTTCTCTAATCAAGTAAACAATATATATTGTACAGCAAGTGGTGGAGGGATGTTCGATGTAGACTTTAACTAAGCAATGTTCAAATGAAAGGAAAATAGTTCTCGGGAATTTTGTGGGGGAAACGAAATTAGGGAACGACACCACTGTGCGTTGAATACTATCGACTGTGGTTAAAAGGGGATGGATGCAGTAAGCTAGTCAGGTGTAAATGGCCGCTTAAATTGCAGCCCATATTTTACCCTGAATTTAATGGCACAGACTGACAGACTACAGATTAATACTAAAAATTTGTTTTAAAATGTTTTAAACTTTTATGTGAGTTTAAATCACTAGAATCAAGAATATAATACTGACAAAATGCGAGAACAAATAAGATATAAGAATAAGCTCTATGACAAGTCCCACGATATTAACGGCAAGAGACTTCATTATAATGAGGCAGCTGGACACAATATGCACTGTGCAATCGCAAATTAGCTTTACTTATCATTTTCATTGAGATGTAATCCCATGAATTATTTTTTCAGTATCCTAACCGACACTACCTTACGTGTTCAACTTATGTTTTAGTACGGGCAACAGTTTGAATGTATTTGTACATGGAATGATAGAAGATGGTGTTGTACCATATTCTGACATAAAATTGACAACTTAGAAAGTGACCAGTGCATACGGTGCTTGCAATGCCTTTTGGCTAAAGGTATGTGCAGAGGTCATAGCTCCATTTTTGGACAAGAAGATTAGGTAATCTTATCACGGATGCTGTCTAGTAAGTTAGCAAGGCTTACATTTGTATTAGCTTATGTAGAAAGTTACAAGATATATTATTGCAAAGTTTCATTACGAAGAGGGGTACACTGTTATAATCTGCAGTGTCGTATAGGCTGACACCAGACATAAATAAGCGACTCTGTGGGCAGTAATGTAGGTGAGAGAATACCAATCATATACTTCTGGTTACTTCTAACTTCGAGACACATTTGTAGGTGTGTGTGTATATTATATTCGAACTTATGGCATTAGTTTCGTTTTCGCACATTAAAAAGAGTGTTAACAGAGCCCGAATTTGAACCGAATGTCAGACAGTCATAGACCAAATAGGCTTTCTTTCAAATATGAATTCTTAGGGTGTACACAGATCTCAAGAAGACGCTTTGAAAGTTAATGATTTCTTGTGTCGAGTTTTAGGTTCTTTTGGCTTTGAATTGCACTTTATTTCACACTTCTTAGGAGACCTGTGTATAAGTTAAGGGGTTGGGAAGAGGGAAACAAGGCACAAGAAAGGCCACCTAGATGAAGATGAGCCACAGCCATAGGTTCATCATGACGGTTAAGTTTAGGATCACTTGAAGAAGGTCGTAAAATGAGCCATCATGGATGGATGAATTGTGTGGAAAGGCTTGCCCTCGGTCCTCTGAAAGACCTTAAAGTTTCTCCACACCACCAAGGCGTTTATAGCTCGAGTTCGGAGTTAGTGGGACAATAAAAAGTGCACCTTACTCCTTATATCTTTTCTATTTTCATGACTCCTACTCGCAGTGGTTTGACCACTGTCTGTACTTTTTGGTCATTTCATATATCATTACAGTCAAGACACTCACATTGTACCCTTCGTTTTCGTTTTCTCAAGTTCTTTTTTACTCTGTTCATAACTGGTACTAAGTGAGTTAGGAATTTTGGGAAATTAACCTCGAGGGGATGAGGCATGAGAAGGAAAAAGAAAGACTACTATAGACCAACTGTACAATAGAAAAGAGTCATCAGATCAGGCTGTTGTCGGTGAAATAGAAAAACTGAGCTGTGATTGTGAATAGTTTTCTAAGGTCACTCATAACATTCTTCATATATGATGGTGGTACATGACGAAGAGATATTAGTTAGTAGTTGTAGTAGGTGTAAGGTATTTTCTTGTTTAAGATTTAAGACTGGTTGATGGCAAGATCTTACTAGACAGACTGTTGCCTTTGAAGCCCTCAGGGAAAATAACCCTTACCTGGTGGGTTTGTTGAAGATGTATAATGTTAATGTACATTCTACCTTTACCTACCTTCTCTAGGGAATGACTAGGGCAAGTCTCTTGTGGAATATGTATGTGTTAGTTTAAGTGGCTGTAATTCTCGTTGGACGAATAATGTGTGATGGTTAGTTAATAATAATAACGTGTGTGCATCGCATACGAACTCAGAAAAGTTAATCAGTAAAAAGGTATGCTTGGGTTTCTTCTTGAGCTTGACCAAGAGTAGAAGTCTTGTTTAGTTCGCTAGAAGACGGAGTGGAGTCTTGTTTTGTTGTAAGAAATTCATGAATAAAATAAGGGGTTACAACTACAAGGAATTTGTTTAGTATTTAAATACTGCAGACTGTGGTTTGTTGTTTGAATGCATACATCACTCACTGTAAGACACTAATTTCGGGTTGTAGAAAACAGCGGAATCAAAGTGTTGACCAATACGAAATATTAGCAGTGTTGTCTGTAGAGTGATAAGTGTGTAAGCTGGTTTTAAACAATCTTCAATCTTACACTTGATTGTGATGCTGTGGCAGGTCTACCTGAAGATGTGGTGGGTTGTTAAATATTTAAATTCATTGATAAAGCAGTTCTCCTAGTGGATCATCAAGCTACCGGAGTTAATTACTAAAGAGTACAGTGACTTTGTACCTGTAACACAAATTAAATCTTTTAATCCACATCTACATTGAATAAGCACCAAGTATCGAGAAATTGGGAATAGTTGGAGATTGACATTTAAAGCAGCAGGAATAACAGACCAGTGTAACAAAGTTTGTGTTAGATTTTTGCGGTGATCTCGACGTGATCTTGTTTTCTTGCGTACTAAATCTTGTTTGGAGACTGTCTTTTCTTGGTGTGTAAATCTTTCTCCTGTTGTGAAGTTAGGTGTATCATAAATCTCAAAAGAAGTGCGGAAGTAGGTGCCTGACTTGTTTAAATCCTTAAACAAGAAGCTCTCTTGTCTCGAGTAAAATTGTAAGACTGTGTGTAACAATAATTAGTCTGTTGTAAATGTCAAAGAAGAGGTTCAATAATTTGAGTTTCTCTGAGTGCAAAAGAAAATATTTAAAAGAGGTATTCGCTTGTACGGAGTTCATATCATATACATAGTTTCGAATTTACGAATGAAGACTAATTGGACTTATCAAGTATCAGAGTGGAGATTTATACTTGTGCGTTAATGAATTTTAACTGAGGTGGAATGCTCTGAAGAATTTTATTGTCGTTGGTTTGAGAACAAGTCTATTGGCAGTGTTACATATAACCAGCGACATATCCAACATCATAGAATCAGCGTCATTCCCCAGTTACCAGTATATACTCCCCTACTTGATGCAAGTGTTGTTGGCAAATATCCTAAGATTTATTTTTTGTGCAGCGTGTTCAGAGTCCTTTCAATTTGAATACTGTCTTTTTGTCTCCGGAGGACTAATTTTGTGAGTCCGTTCTTATTAACATTCTATGAATGGAAGGAATGAAATAAAGACTGGAGATTCAATCCGATACGAAATACTTTACAAGATTGGAGTGAGATTTTAGATAACAGTATATATTGAAATATATTCTCCTGCAAACTCACGTGCTTCAGTTTCAACTTACTCACACAGTGGAACAAAAAATCTATAACATCTCAAGTGATATACTACAATCTACAGTGTGCCTTAGTTCGCATCTCAAGATTAACTTTGATTTAAAGACCTACATGATTGGGGCTGCAAGTTCTCCGGAAATAGCTTTCATTAAATGATAAATTAAGGAGTAATTTAGTACTCTAATTTCGCGATGCAAACTCGTGACATGTTCGTACTGTTTCATGCGTATCGGAATTCTAAGGATTTTTGTTTAGTTACCCTAATCAACTGGTGAAAGCTATGAAGAGCAAAAAGTGAGATGTGCTCGATGACAGTACCTTGTTAGTGTTAGTGTAAAAGATTCATCCTTAATGACCTTGGTGCTTTGGATTGAAAGTATTGGAACTCTGTGAAGTTTTAGAAATGGATCAGTCACATCAGTTTCAGCAACAATTTCAGACCCAAAATGGAAAAGTAGGTGTTATTGAAAGTAGTAGAACCAGTGCTGGTGGTGGTGGCGGTGGTGGTGTTGGATGGGGTAATCAAGTTAATCTTAGAGATGGCCGGAACAATAGTAAGAATACAGGCTATATTTGTAATAATGGGAAGAGTTCGATAAATGTGAGTAGTGGCAATAGTTTTCCGTCATCATCATCACCATCAAGATCGTCATCTTTGGTGGTAGAAGCTAATGGGAAAAGTAGTATCAGGAATGGTGTTAGAAATGACGGGAGTAATGCTGGAGAAGTTGTAACCAAACCACTAAGAAAGAGTCAGATCGGTTCTTCTTTTCCCCTGCAAAGAAGTTTAAATGTATATGATGGGATTAGTTCCGGGCCTAATGATGATAGCCCGTTTCAAAATAATTGGCTTGAGAAACATCATTCTGAAAGCCAGAGAAGAATAATTCCACCTTCTTGTACTTTTGATCCGACTGTTACTATTGGGGGTGGTGGTGGTGGTGGTGGACTCAATCGATTTCAACAACGAATGCAACAACTACAGATGAATGGTGTTGATCCAACTGTTAACATTACTACTAGTAGTGGTGGTGGTAGTAGTAATAGTGGATTTGAAACAGTGCAACAATTCTCTAAAGTTGCTTTCATGGGTGGTGATGGTGGCAGTGGCAGTTCTACTGTAAATCCTAATGGTAGAAATTTCCATCACTTAATGAAAGGTGCTGGTGGTACTGATAACTCTGCTATACAACCAATTCCTATGGGACTGGGAAAGGAATACTCTGTAAATACTTTTTGACATTTTATATCGCTTTGAATATCGTTAAATTGTTTTGTGCATCATGTGATTACATTATTTCTTCTAATATTAAACTGTGACTCGTCCTAACTGCTTTACCTTGAAGGGATATAGACAGTAGACATGTAAACTCATCTTGTACAACTTGTACAAGGTTTTAAAACTCTCAACTTTCATGTCGACACGTTAGAGGATAGTGTGTAATGGCAAAAGATAGAGTAGTTACATGGTGCTTACGAATAAAATATTGTGCCGTACCGTATGCTAATTTACTCGCGTCTATAATTTCCCCTGACGGAAAAAAGTGGGGAATTTTTTTCTGTTTTCTTCCTCGTTTTTCTCATCTCGCATTCAACATTATGTTACTTTAATACTTGAAGTGAGTTGAAAAAGGGTTGAATGCTTGTGTAATGTGTAAGGAGTTGGTAGTTAGTAAGTTCTTAAGTCAGAAGTAACTTGTGCTTACAAGTGTCAAGATTGTCTTTTGATGTAGAAAAAGTGGTAAATAATGATGAGTTTTGGGAGTAAGGAAAAATAAAATGGTGCGGTGACATACGGAACGACGCTCCCCCACTAACTTGTTTTTGACTAGCTTTACTACTACTCCTTTCCTTCAACTTCTTTTTTCTTCGTGAATTCTACTTCTAAAATCAGTTTTTGTTCTTTTATTTTCTCTGGAAAATGTGCCGTCTGACTCACTCTTCATTAATGAGTGATACAACTTTATAAAACTAAGTTTAATAGTGATTTTAGTCTAGTGTGTGTACGGATTGTTTAATCTTCGTCGGATGTAATTTAAAATGTATTTCTCCTACATGTTTGCATTACCATTTCAAAACTTTAGTAGGTTAAGAAAAACCCAAGGTACTTTTCCTATACATGGAGTTTTCACATAAAGTTAAGAAACAGTAAATGGAAAAAGGGAGCGAGAAGAGTGAATATGCGATGATCAGAAGAATGTCTCTGATAGAAAAGACGTGTGGATCTGGATGTGTTGACTTGAACTGTATGTGTGTGTGTGTGTGTACGTAGACTGGGGTTTGTTTGTTAGTTTAATGAATTTTTAACAGCTTTTGGGGAGTTGTAATCGTGATTTACAAGTCTAGCAGAAATAAAATACGCACAGAGTGGGACGAGTTCGTCTTATGAAATGGGCAGTGATAAAGTTGGAAATGGAAATGATGGAATTGATGGTAGATTTAATGGGATCTAGAGTGCTGGTGGTGCCCAATGGCATCTTAAGAATTCCCTTCATATTGACACACTAGTGGTGGAGTTTACCCATGAAGGAAGTCATTACGAGTTTATTATTTTTCGTTTTTAAGAATTTTAACCATCAGTTTATGTGCAATTTTAGTTTTAGTATTATTTTCTAGAATTGTTAGTGACTTTGCTTCATATTCGCTATTCTATTCAATATCTTGCAACTTCCCATGCTGTTGTATCTGGCAAAAGTGTCGTGTGTCTGTATGGTTCGACTTTTATTTTCAGTCTGCAAATCCTGCTCTACTGTGAGCATTGGATGTTTATTTTGATTTCTGCTAGTAATTTTGTTAGGTTTCTAGTTGGTTAAGATTCTTAGTCTTCCTTAGATAGACTCTATTCCAGAGAGAAGCTAGCTGTAAATCCTGCCACAAAAGGACTAAAAGGGGGACGGACGGCTTAGACAGCAATAATTGTGAATTGCGATAGAAATTAAAAGGTATTCGTTGAAAGACAGGTTCATAAGATTCTTCAAAAATCCGCTGTACAGCCGATGAGCCCTGTGTATGAATAAACCCAAACTACTTGATTCCTGTTAAAACGGAGTAGACTTAATTGGAACTCATCCAATGTTTATAGACAATTTATCTTCGGCAGGTAATGAAACACAAGCTGAATAGGTGAAATCAAGGGGACACACGGCAATTCCATTCGATTTCCTCTTTGGACTCATAGTGACCGAGTTAGTTTCCGGTGTGAGAGCATCCAGGTGGTCTTTTGTGGTCGGGCAGGTCACTGAATGTGGATTTTTAGTGGTAGAATGGTACAACAAACACTGGAGTTGGTGGTGGAAGTTAATAAAAGTAAACTTTTACAACTTTTATACTGATGTTCAGTGGTTGTGTTATGGAATGTCGGAGTTTGGGAGGTAGAATGCTGTAATTTCGTGTGTAATATTGAGTTACTTAGCTAAACGATTAGATTCTCATGTGTCATCGTCTTGTATGTACATACGGTTTTTTGTTATCTCTGTGCTGGCGTAGTGCATACACTCTACACGAGGTCTACAGTTCTACAGTCTACATAACACTAGTTTAGTCCTTGTGGCGTGTAAAAGTAGATCGAGATCATAATTTTTATGCATGCATGGATGCTTTATTACGTGTAATGCTCAGGCTAGGGGAAGATATTTTCATTCCGTGCACCGGTATTTTATGTATTGGCGTTGGCGATATAGACTTTCGTTTATGATGATAGGAGAGTTCTCTCGGCTGAGTGAGGATATTTATGAAGATTTATTGGTGGTTTTGAGAGGTGTATTTCAGACATGGAAGGACTAAAGGACTCAAATATTGCGATGGTGAAAGAAGGACGACATGGCCAATAAAGATGTATGTGGGCATTAGTCGGGTTATTTTACACACGGGATGACTGTTGTGTTGTGGACTGAGAGATAGATAGAGCAAAGTGTGTGTTTTATTTGCCTTAACTTAGCATTCAAAGAGGTGTAGTAGAATATGTGGTTGCTTGTTTTTTCATGAATTTTTCATCATGACTCGGAAACTCTGAATCGAAAGGGGTGATTTAGGTGTCTTCTTTTTTGTTGGTCACAAAAATACACCAGACTTATGTTAAATGTCGCCTTTCTTCCGTCCCTAATCGTTGTTGGTGAAAGTGGCCGTTGGGTAATTGAAATTTCGGTAAAGGTTTCGCAAGAAACTTAATGCTTTCTCCATTTCTAAGCAGAAGCTGTGTAAAGAATGCTAATGACTCTTTAAGTACTTGTTGTGTAAGAAGTCGAAGGTGAAAGTGGGTCAATTGAGTAATTTCACAAATACTTAAACGAAGAAAGTGTACAATGAATGAAAGTTATGACCTCTGAGATTCCACGTAGTGTGAATGAATTCCAGTTTAGCTTAATTTAATTTCAGCCTATTTCACACACAGTTGAAGTTAGGACATTCCGTATGGAAAAGGGAAATCAGTTCTTTACTTTTTATGTAGTGTATTTTACAAGAACCAGTAACGTATTTTATTGTACATGAGAAAGTTAGTTAAAGTCTGGCGAACCATTAAAAGAAATAGTTTAGTTTTGGTTCTTAGTGGCTCATCTCATCTCTCGAAGTGATGAAGTTTTGTTCACTTTCCGTAGATGTTCTGTGTTTTGTTCGCAGAACGCATTCTGTTTGAGTTGAGACTGTCTTTCCCCTTTTAGTGTTAAGACGAGCTGGACGATGGAAGAATATTATTAGACACAAGCCATCGGTGCCCGTGAAACGGGCATAACTAAGGATAAAAGAAATGTGCAAACTCCATTGTGGCATTCCAGCC
>JAQGAB010001678.1:0-15019 GCA_034696565.1 Isotomurus graminis
GGTGCAGCTAAAAACATTCCTGACGAAGATGCTTTTCTCGGAGCTCAAAGAATTGTTGACATCGCCAAATCCTGTGGAGAAAATGATCTACTCATAGTTTTAATCACTGGAGGAGGGTCCGCCCTGCTTCCATGTCCCATACCACCCATGACAATCCAGGAGAAGTCTTTTTTGGCGAAAGAACTGTCACTTAAAGGAGCGACCATTGAGGAACTGAATTGTGTTAGAAAACGCTTATCATTAGTCAAAGGAGGGGGTCTTGCGCATCTCAGCGGCTGCAAGAGAATTCTATCTCTGGTGCTCTCAGATGTCATGGGGGATCCGTTGGACGTCATTGCCAGCGGTCCCACCGTTGCAAATCCAGATCCACAAGATCTAGCTCTGCAGATCATTCACAAGTACTTGTCTCCTGCAACAGTTCCTGAGAGCGCAATGAAGATTTTGCAAAATAAGACACCCAAGATTTTACTGAAGGATAAAGCAGTGAGCAACATAATAATAGGCAACAACTCTGTAGCTCTTGAGAAAGCATCTGAAGCAGCAAAGACATTGGGTCTCATTCCGTTTATAATCACGAATAAGCTTTCTGGAGAAGCGTCTGAGATTGGAACTGAATTAGCTAATTTAGCTATGGGCATTTCATTTGTGATTCGAAAACCAGTGGACAAGAAACACTGGGCAAGCAAAGTTGTGGAAACGGCAGCACAGAATCTGAAGATAGAAGAAGATGTCATCTCAAATATTTTTTCAATAATTCAGGATCACAATTCATTTGCAAAATCTTCAGGAGTTTGTTGGCTATTTGGTGGAGAAACAACAGTTACCGTCAAGGGCACGGGAGTTGGAGGCAGGAACCAAGAACTCGTATTGAAAGCTGCGACTCAACTAGACGGTTCATTAAACAATGAAACAGTGAAGGGAAAGATTGCTATTTTAAGTGGAGGAACAGATGGATTCGACGGTCCTTGCGACGCAGCAGGGGCGCTGTGTAATGCTACAACTGTACAAAATGGACTAAAGTCCAAGCTCTCTCCCTTCGATTCCTTGATGGCAAACGATTCCTACAATTACTTTAGTAAAAATTCCAATGGAGCTTATCACATTAAGACTGGACATACGGAAACGAACGTGATGGACATTATTGTTGCGGTTGTGATGAAGTAAAGAATAGCAGAATGTTCACTTTGATATTATTTTATTATGTTTAATCAGATCGGTTTGTTTAAAATAAAGTTCGTTAATACTTGCTAACCCTTTTAAGTAACTTACTTTTGTTACTGTGTACTTTGTCTCGCAGTTGTAAATCCATAAATCTACATTAGGTACGTATTCTACGCATCGTCTGATAACGCGTCATAGTTTTAGTACCAAGTGCCAATAATGGTTGCACTAGTCATCTGCCTGGAAATTTTTGGCCACATTTGACACACCAACAAAACAGGTACTGTGGTTGTGATTATTTGTCACACTCAATAATAATACACAGTCAACTCAGGTACTTTCATCACTTCACGGGGATTACACTATTTACACTTGATTATTGTTCTCGCAAGGATATGATGACAGAGGAAGGCTAATGATGCTGTCCTCGTGTAACGAATGACCCAAGCAATAAATCACTGCATCATGGACGGAGGGAAACAATTTGTCGATGCTAACAGTAGAAAGGAAGTCACATCGAATCATCATGTCGATTACAGGAGATGCACACCCAGCGAACAATATTTGAATGCGCTTTTTCAAGTACAGTTTGTAAATTGGTATGATAACTTTAACTGCTGCGGGATCTATGGAACTCACGCTGGACATGTCCAGAATTATCCAAGAGCACTGCAATGTAAACTTATTATTATAATCCCTACTATCTCTACATAGCTTGTTGTTCAATGACTTACATGAGACGGAGATATCGTGAAGTCATTATCTTGATCCTCGTTCTCATTTGTTATTTCCCTTGATATTGTACTAACAAGCATACTTCTTTGGATTTCACTCGCCCTTCTGGAAACCAGCGTTTTATCTTCAGAAACGGGAACTTCTCTTTCCACTCTTTTGACAAAAAGTGCAACAGTGGCAAAATTGAGGCTTCCAATGTACTTCAGGATTTTGATTCCAGGAATTTCCTTTACCTGTTTAGTAGGGTACGCACAAGATGAGATTATGCATTCGCAAAACTTGAAAATCTATAAAATTGTCTTACCGCAGAACAACTAATGTCCATGTAGACATTCGATCTTGGGTAAACACCAAGTACGCTGAACGCTGGCTTATTGGACTTCCAGATTAGACTAAGAATAGAAAACATAAGTCCAACTCCAAGCCCGTATTCGATGTCCAACACAACGGTTGCTGTAAACGATGAGACCCACACAGCAACGTTGAGATAAGATTCTTTCATGGCTCTTGGGACGTCTTGGAATTGCATGAACATTCCTTTCAGAGCTACCACAATCATCGATGACAAAACGCACTACGGATTCCAGATAAGCATGACTTCATTTGTCCTGGGGTGACATGACACGCACGAATTAGTTGACTTACATGAGGAAGCGTTTCGAAGAATGGACCAATCCATAGTAGAACAAATACAAGCAAAAAGCACGAAACTAATCCAGCCAGCTGGGTTCGTCCTCCGACTTGTTCTTGAATTAAACTCCTGGAAAGCGACGCTGCGATTGGAGCGCAGCTGAAAAATCCTCCTCCAAAATTGCTTACACCCTGCAATGTGATAAAAATACAATCAAGCGGATGACTCGATTAACCTTGTTTAACACCGGATAAGCTTACATTTGCGATAAGTTCCTGATTGGCATTCACTTTGTAATCATGTTTGTGAGCAAAAATATTTGCCATTGAGATTGAGATTGTGTACGCAACGACTGCAATGATCAGTCCGTCTACTATTACGTCTTTAACTACCATCATTGGTGGAAGAGATGGTAGTGGCAACCTGGAATTGAATGTTAATCCCCAAAGTGGTTAATTAATTACACCCACGTAAATAGGAAGATTTTGAACCTTTTAGAAATAGCTCATTAGTATTCATGGGTTATTCCCTAACTGCACTGTATCTCAGAAGAGTTAAATGTGCTTACCCTGTTGGGATGTCGCTCACAATTGGAATTCCATATTCTGCGGAGGTTATCCAGTACCTCGAAATGAGAGTTCCTACGACTATAGTCAAAAGCTCCACTGGGATAGGAAACTTAATCTTCTTTGACACTATGGGCTGATGAAAGGATGAATTCATTTCATTATTATTCTTGCCGTAGTTTGTATGACGAAAGAAGTTATTTTTACCTTAAGTAATTCGTTGTACAAAACTAAAAAGGAAATAGTAGTAATTGAGAATATGATTGCTGTCACGTTGACATTTTCTATTTGGCTAAAAATGTCGTAATAAGTCTGCAGAAAAAGAAAAGATCATTAGGAAACTTCCTATGTAATGCGCGATATAAATACTCACCTTGGGTATCTTAAAAACACCATTATGTCTAGGAAGCTTGAGACCCAATAGATTCTTAACTTGAGAAGTTAAGACATGAATAGCTGCTCCTGTAGTAAATCCACTGACTAACTCGGAGGAAAGAAGCACACAGAGAGATCCAAGTCTCAAAATTCCCATGAGCATCTACACATTCCAGTGTATTGTTAGTATTTAATCGAAGTTCAACTCTGCCTTTGTCTTACCTGCCATATTCCAACAGTAAAACTAATAGCTGTAGCAATTTGTTCGGCAGTATATGGCGAAGTAGAGATGATATCATCAGTGATTGTGTCATTTGACTTTAGTGAATAATGGACATAAAGCCCGGATACTTCATCGTGCTGGGTTGTGTCTGCAGTTGTATATGCTGCCAATCTTTCTGTTACCACTTTACCAGTCATCAAACATACCACAGCAAAGGTACCTTGAGGAACATAAATATTTTGAAGTTGTAATATTTCTAATACGCTAAAAATTGAAAGTGGCATCAATTTATTAATCTACCCATCGAGATATGCCGAGAAGTTCCCATGATCGAATACAGAATCACTGGAAAGAAAGCCATGTAGATGCCCACAACAGGTTGCAAATTTCCCAAGAGAGCGTAGCCCATTCCTAAAATATCACAGAAATCCATAAATCATTTGTCCATGACATACGTAGCATACGTATCTATTTTAAGAACCTATTGCACAATCTGAGGAGGAAAATATCTGACTCATTCATGCAAAGACGAACGTGATAAGCAATTAATTTATATATAGCAATAACAACTCCTTCAATACATTCACCTTTTTTGTGTTTTTCCATTGATAACATTATGTAACTTGAAAATGCAATTGTTTGAATGACACATTACTTTGCCATGTTGATCGTAGTCAACAGGAAATGTTTAAGCCTGCCAATGGATTGTATGCTAACGTTTGCAAATAATTTCCTAATAGCTTTATTGCGTGATTAAGTAAATTTAAAAAGGGGGTTTACCTTGTGGAATATGCATTACACACACAGTGATTCCAGCAATGACGTCGTATGTTAAATCGCTTCTCCATTTGTAATTGGGAAGCCATTGTAAAATGGGTAAGAACTTGATAAGCCAAATTAATGGCGTACATTTAAATCTCCTTTGAACTGGGCCAGTTGTGCTAGAATTGCCTGCAATCAAATGTTACAAAAAGTCAGTAAACAAATTATCAAATATTGATCAGATCAGTCAACGGTCTCTCACCATTAAGTTTGGGTGACACAATACAATTAGTGTAGAAATCTCTGGGATCAATCAAGTGATTTTTGGAGTAGAAACTTGATGAATGAGTATTCGCTTCGATATCTCCATTACGGATCTTTGCGGAAGGACATATTTCATGGTTCATCGTAGAGTTCACGGTAACCTCTGGCTCTGGGGTTGACACGAGACGAATTTGTTCTGGATCTTCACTGTCTACCCCTGTGTCAGTACACCCCGGGGTTCTGCAAGCAAAAAGAAGGGATAACTGAATACGAAGTAATTGATTTCCACAGAGCAAATGAAACAAAACTATGGGCTGAGCTGAGAGTTTCCTTCCTTTTAAAGCTCTGAAAATACAGTTTAATCTCTCGGAACGATTGTCATTGGTACGGCGTTCTGCATATTACATTAGCTAGGGATTCCAGATACTGGAAACCCTTTTTCCTGATTGGACAAAATATTAGGTGTAGCATTGGAATTAGGGATATTTGAGTGGTTGTGGAAGATTCCATAATCCGTTATGCGGTAAACACTTCAACTTCAACCATGAGGTGATATTATTAAGTCTGGTAATAAAGTGTAGGATAACTCTACGTAATCTCTCTGGAGAATAATTAAATTCATGTTTATCGGGCATTTGGATTTACTGCTTATCCATCCACCCATGTACTTTGTGGGTCAAAATTTCAAGTTCAAAGGGAAGTTCAACACACGAATCCCTCTTTTATGCATTGTCACGTATTGGCTTGTATAGTATTATTATTATTATTCTTTATAAACTTTAAACCGTGAAGGACGCTTCGAAAAGATGCTTTAAGGGAAAATCCCTTCTGGTCAGACCAGCATCAAATTGCTTTGGTTGATTCCAGTTATCATCAGATATCTATAACTCAACCTTTACTTTCCTTATACACTGGTCAAATCGGCTCAGACAAGGTCAAGAAAATTCTAGTATTACTGCTGACTGAGTGCTGACAAAACAGCATTGTTAAGAAATAGCATACGACATCGACACCTCAACTATGAATCTGAATGAAAGGTCGGCCTGGGAATGTCTTACCTTTTCTGGTTGTTTCTGCTCATGGTGTCAAGTTGACGAAGAGCTCCAGACGTTCAGGAGAATCGTGGCACTGGAACTAGAAATGATTGGTGAACACTAGACACAGAGTTATTAATTTGCATGTTTACTTCCCAGTTTACATGATTGCTGCAAACAGTATGATTGGATGGAAGCAATTTATTATTGATGATAAGGGAACAAAAATAAATATTTTGTATACAGTTGACAGTTATTTCTGTAGATGTATCAGTTTGCGCAAAAATATTTGGACACATGCCGAACCCTACTAGCTTTCTAACCAACATTTTTTGCAACCACACGCTTTTGTGAACCGTATCTTTTGAAACAGAAAGTTATTTAAAGCGTCAATATGTGTTTTAAATGCTAATATATTCCACGAACTATATGGCGCAAAAGGTGTTTGCATTATTTTCAATAATTTGCATGCCTATTTAAACTGTGTAGAGATTTTATTTGTTACTACATGAAATAAAAGTAGTTTTATAAGAACGAACGGATGTAACAGGTACCTCAGAGACTGCTACAGGGACTCCCTTTATTAGACCTCATTGCTAATTGTTGCAGGTTTGGGTGCAAGGTTCTTTAATAACTAAATTAAAAGTAATACTGCTTATTTACGAAGTAGTTGTTTAACAATCGAATTCAACTCATTAATCAAATATTATTTGTATCCTTCTACGTTAGAGGAAACATTTGCACAGCAAGGGTTTATGGTTTCCAAGTAGAACTTTTTTCCGTATAAAACTTTTCGTTGCGTCCTGCTGGATTTGACTTTGCTAGTAAGGTATTTTTTCAGCACAATCTTGTTTAATTCGTGTAGTAGATTATTGTACAACTTCTTCACACCTAAATACCTCTGCTGCGTTCAATATGACTTGTAATACTTACTCAAATCAGAAACTCATGAGACATGAGATGGCCACAGTGCAGGCGTTTTGTTACTGAGAAATTAATTCTGCAATACCAATAGTATCTTTGAGGATATTTGGTGTGGTGCATTCCACAGAGTCTAATTTCATGGTCTAATTAAGGACAGTAGAATTACAAAGTAGGAAGTTATAAGCTTTTGTCTCAACGTCAGCAGTCTATTGTCATGTTACGTATGTTTATTCATTATTCACGCAAGTGTGGGGAGAGACTAATCGTGTTATATTTGTATGGTCCATGGTATTCAAAATTACCGTTCGTGGGAGACACTATAAACTGTTTACAGAAACAAAGTTATAATCGATTGAGAACTTTTTGGAATACGTAAACAAATGAATATGCATTCCATTCTAGGTAACAAATGAAATACAGACAGTAGTGTTATAAGTGAAATAACATAAATAATGACGTCAAATTACCTTGTAACTCTCATGGGCAATATTTAAAAAATATTGCTCAGATTTGCGTTCTTCTTCAGGTTTGTGAAGTTTGTGAGAGGAATATATTTATCAATTCACGTTTGCGTGTTACTAATTGCCTTCAAAATAGTTCACACTGGCAAATTGGGAGCTGATTCAGGAATGTCTGGTTCGAAGATTTCCAAGTGATTGTCAAGTCGCACGTACATCGCCAGTATTGTTATAATAAAAACAAATGTAAATTCCCAGGCACTGTAGGTTAAATACGGCTTATCTATTATGTTTATTAGTAGGAGATAAAGGAGATTCCAAATCATATGTAAGCAAGTATTTGTTATTGTTGTTTGAGCTGGGTGGAAGGAAGTTACCCGGGTGTATGACAGACTTGGAGACTGCGGAGTAGAATCTGAGCTTTGGAATGGGTTTGGGTAAGGTAAAGGTTATTTGCAAATCGCAATAGAATGAAAATTTTGTATCAGGTAAACTTCAAGCAGCATTGATCAACAGGTCTTATTTGATGATAAGTTCTTGAGAAGACATTTTTTATAATTCAACAACGATTGTCAGTCCTCATGGAAGTTTGGTTTTGTAGGTATTCCAGTTTTCCAGTATCATCTGGGCATATCAGCTAATAAGATGACGAATGCAATTCTGTGTCATAAAGATTTGTAGAACTATATATGTTGAATTTGTTATGAGCAATCGATGTGATGTACGTTGTATAGAACTTAATGGATGCATTGGAAACTACCTTCCTCAGAGTTACTGTGTGTATATCTTCTATTTTACAAGCACATGAAATAAATGACTACCAGGGAACTCCTACTTTCCAGTGTGAATTTGTCATTTGTTATTGTCTACGTTGGTTGTTAATTAATGACTAAACTAACCAAATGTAAAGATATAGAAGTATTCTGGAAATGACTCAACTTTCATTGAACTTGAATGGTCAGAAAGGTTTTTTTAGAGAACAACTTCCTCAAGGAGTGGTCACATTTGCTATATTCCATGTTAAAAAGCAAACGCCATTTAATAATTAAGCTTTTATATTAATCTTTTTAACCTTTGATATTCATTCTTTGGTTCAATTAATTAATTGCTTGGTTTTAAATTGTTTAAAAATGATCCCATTTCTTGGCGAAGCGTTTCAGGAGTTAACCTCTGTCAATAGAATAAGAATAGATAATGCAATATTTCGACTGAATTATATTCTACTTGCATCAACTTTATTTGGTGCATCTGGAGTGTTGCTGACCACCCAAATGTTTGGTGATCCGATCGACTGTCTCTCAGATGGATCTACCCAAAAGCCAGATTCGGTCCAAGCAACAATTGATACGTTTTGTTGGGTAGGAGCAACTTACACAATTCCCGAGTTGCATCCACACAAATATAACACTGGAGTAACAAGTAAACTATCTGATTTTTTGAGGCAAACCATACAGATTTCTAAATAACTTGGAACCTTCAGGGCACGGGATTATTTATGATGGAGTTGGGCAATTCAACTTGAGTGCAGGACATACGAAGTCTCATTTTATTTACTATCGGTGGATTTTCTTTCTGTTTTTCGTACAAGGATTGTTCTTGTATTTTCCACACTATCTCTGGAAGTATTGGGAGAACGGACGTATGCAGGCTCTCGCAGGACCATTTGACTCTCCGTACGATTCCGTGGACGATGCGGTTGTGGAAACACTTGCCATTTTATACGACCCAGATGCACGCAAAAATGGTGCTTCAAAACGAATCAATCAAATAACCGACAGTTTTGCAGCGTACGATGTCAATAGGTACTGTAGATACGCGTTCAAACTGTTCGTGTGTGAGTTTCTAAATTTGCTAATGGTCATTGGAACATTCCTTCTGACGGACATGGTATTGGAGAATCGTTTTGCTGGAGCTGGATTAGAAATAATGAAATTGGGATTAACTGAAACAACAATTCTTGACAAAATGTTTCCAACTCATGCTAAATGCCTGTGGAAAGATGTCGGGCCATCGGGAACTCCTCAAAATCACGATGCTCTGTGTGTATTGCCTTTGAACACATTCAATAGATTTATTTTTAAATGCTTATGGTAAGACATAATTATACTGTTAACATTTAATTCATGATTACAGCGCGATTTTTGGATGGCAGGTTTCTTTTGGTATCCATGATGGTCATAAACTCACTGGTACTTGTTTACCGCGTCGCCACTGTGTCTTCCAAATGGCTCAGAACCATTTTGATGAAAATTAAAGTTGGGTGCTATTTCGCTAAGGATTCCCATCCACATCCTCAGCTTGCTATTTGTTCCCAGTGTATCGATGACATATGTGAAATCTTTCCGTATGGAGACTGGTACGTGTTGTACGAACTGACAGATAACGTTGACAAAATAGAGTACCAGAACATACTTCTGGCACTTCGTGAAAAGTTGTCTGAGAAGAATAACTCTCTGCGTCAGACGAGGCGATCTACAGTCCCCGATGTGACATGTGTTTTCAATTTCACAAATCCAAAAGATTCGAACTAATTAAACACCCGTAACTCCTTGTAAAATACTGTACCAGGATTGCATATGATTGTTGTATGAAATGGAAACGAAATACTGTTTCAGCAAGAAAACTTTCGAAATACTTTTATTCTTTATTTGCGCGTTTTATTGCATTTAAGTTTTATGGCACTTTTGTATTTTTGTCTGTCCATTTATGTTTTAGTAAAGTGGACGTTTTTCCTGCTTCTCTTCGTCATCAATATCAAATGACTTACTCTTCTTGAGACTTTTCAGAACCTCTCCGAAAACGAAGGGATTCATATTCTTACCCATTTGATAGATTATGAACCAGTCACCAATAGAATAATCGTACGCTATCTTTTTAGTGAGGTTATCGTTGTTAGTTATTATAGCTTCTTTGTCCAGCAAGTAAAGTCGCAGCCTTGGAGAAAGTATCGTGGCTACTCTGAACACAAGGAATAAGCCTGTGATGGCCGCCAGGATGACGAAGAAAAACCTATGAATACAATAAGCCACTACTACTGACTACTGAGTCACTGGAAAAATTCAGTTTGAGTTTGTTAACTTACCACAGAAAGACGTATATCTTTTCGTTAAAAATTTGATGAGGAAGGACACATTTTACTGTAGACCGATCAGGGGAACCGGGACTGGCTGATCCGTGGATTATGTTACATTCCGTTTCTTTAGGGAAAAACCTATCACGACTGGTAATGTAACGGACATCGAAGTCGTAAGTCTCAAAGTCTTCGTATGTTAGCCAATCGATTCCATAGGTTAGGAAAGTATTTCCCAAAAACCAATCGGTAATAAAGATTTGAGCAACCACGTTAACAAAATTGAGGAATTCGCACATGACGAATTTGATAAAGTAAGAGGAATGTCGACCCTGATGCTGTTGAATGTACTGAATAACAATTTCTTGCTTTAACTTGACTTCATCTGTGGATACGTGAGTTTTCATTCCACTCACGAGCTGTTTCACTCTGCCTTCTTCCCATACATACCTGCAGGAAATGTTCAAAAATTGGCAAAGAGCAATTAATATAACGGTAAACAAAGCATTCCAGTGTCTAATCGAACCTCCAAAGATATCGGGGAGTGTAGAACATGGCTGTTTGAATCATTAGCACTATTCCAATCCATTGGTAATAACCGAGATTTACTTTTTTTATGTTATCTTTCGTGCGATTGCATCTTTGGACTATTTCAGGAAATTTCTCCAACTGATGGCAGTTTGCTTTGTCTATAATATTTATGATAAAGTATTTATTTTGAAACAGATTTCATAAACATCGAATTGAGTTTATATCATTTGAGACATTTACCTGATTCCCTAATTTCAACATAAGAATTGAACCAACAATAAGAGTCCAAGTAATTGTCAAAAAGTCCTCCCAGAAGTGTTGTGCAGTCTATCGGGTCACCAAAAAACTGTCGAGCACTTATAAACCCAGAAAATGAGATTAACAAGATGACAGTGACTTTGTAATGAAGTTTAAAGACATTGTTGTCTATTGCTACAGGACTAGTTTTAAATAAGGAAATGACATCTTGGAATGGAAACATCCTACGATACTGTGCAACTAGTGTAACTAGTTAAGATGAGATTCAGGTACTGGAGACAAAGCTAAGGGGGAAGGGAAGATGGAAGGAAAAAGTGCGAGACACCGAATTCCTGTGTTGTAGTTTGGAAGTCCTGTCGATGTGTGTATTGTCTGAGTGTCAGTTTCCTGCAGATAAATACTCTGCAACAGAGATGGGCATACACTGTCTGGACTCTGAAATACAAAGAACTCATGAATCTGTATTGTTTGCACAATGAGCACACAACAATTTTGCAGTTCACAATCAGTATGTTGTATTCAACATCGCATTTGAAAGAACAGTTTAGTGTGGTTTTGTCGTTCGCTAAATGTTAAAGTCTTGGTTAAAGTTGGTTCTTGCTCATCTCTGCCTGTGCTATTCTTTTACACAATAGAATATGGTGACGTTCAGTTGGTTTTTATTAATTATAATAAATAAATCATATGAATCAGTACATATATTTCTCAGCATTGTCAATTTTTCACTGTCAGCATTCTTGGTAATGTACGTACGATATGTTCGTCATGTAATTGATGTATTTGTGACTCAAACGGAAATATGTGGGCCACATTAACCACATAGTGCAAGTTGGGGAAAGTAGTACATGATGGGTATAGATTGTAAGTAATCCTTGTACGGATGTTAACACACCGCAAAAGCTGATAAGAAAGAAACTTATCTTGTTTTTATGAAGCATCCTTTTTAATTCTAATTTAGTTTCCGCATAATGTAACGATTACATAAATTTTAAAATTGATAACAGAGAAGTAATGTTTGTATATTTTGGTTAAGAGTCAAAATAGCACAAGGATAAAAAGTCGCGATGTGTGGACTCATCTTCATGCATAATGAAACAACATTGGCAGAGAAAGTCGTGTCAGTGTCTTAACACTGGAGTTTGTGAATTCTATATGGGCCAAGAAGAGACAAAGACTGCATAATGCATTATGGATGGAAATGATGGAACAGAAATTGCTAAATCTCCTCGTGTCCCGTACTTCCTTTAGCTCCGTTAAATCTTGAGTGTAAATAGCAACAATACACGTAGTTAGTAATGATAATGAACTAAGGAAATACTGCATTGCGATTTTCGAAATGGGGAACCACTAAATCAGACACAACTGGAACACGTGAGTAATCACAGTAAATGTACGCATTTACAAACACTATGTCACACACACGCTTTGAGATCAGTTTATTTTAATTTCTGTCCTTCATTTCACAGGTCATTGTAATATCCTACGAGGTATATGAACAATTCCTTGCATTTTTTAGATTATTTGGGTAGTTTAGCAGTACATAACTTACATAATAATTCGGTTCAGAGGGATGTACGTGCAAATACGCTACTTAAAAACACTAATGAGGACATCTGAAGTAGTAACTAGCTTTACTAATTAACTACAGTTTAAACTGCTATAATAAAAACTGGGTTGTTTGAAAAATTAGCAATGCATTTAACAAACAAGTGCATGTACAAAGTTCACTATTAAACATACATATTACATCACAACGCTGAATCATCTGTTCCTAAAAGTATGAGCATGCATTATAATCCATTGGGTACATGATAACATATTTGTACAAAGTTGGGGCTTTGGCGAGGTGCGGAATTCATAGGGTATATGAATTTACGTGTGCAGATTTTGCAGAGGTTAAAAATCCCAAATATGCACCCAAGTATGATCAGTTTAGCTTGAGGAAACTTTAGTTATCGTTTAGCATACAAAATCAGTTTTAATTGTGGTTTCCGAGTAGAATATCCAGGACGTGGAAACTGCAGAGGAATTACCAAGTCTGTTAAATTAAATTGCGGGTTAACCTCTGAATAGGAAACCCGCAAATATTCCCCTTAGTTGATCCTTGTCTGGTAATGTGGGGAAACCTCAGGTCTGTTTCCTGTAACACCATAACATATCATTAGACATTACATTTTACTTCCTATGAAGTAATATGCACATCCTAGCATGAACTCTTTGTTTAGCTTCCATTGAACTGCATATGATATTATTATGAGACTGGGAGATGAAAAGTTATGGTTTCCCCTCCAGAGAGGTCTAACCCGGAGAGAACTGAGGGTCTGAATCAACCTGAGTTTTAGTGCATGAAGGCTGGGGTTGTTCGTTACTCTTATGTTTTTAATACTCATTTGAATCCCCTGAATTATTAAAAATATCTCTCGTCAATAGTATAGTAATACAATGACAAAACTTACGTTTAAAAATATCTGATGTAAAGTCACTCGAAACGGCGCATTTGGGAGGCAATGCACTGTAGAAGCGAAGATTACAAATCGACAAACGGTTGAGTATTTTAAGACAGTGGTGGTCAGTAAACATCTGAGGAGAATCCTCCGTCATCTGAACCTCCTTCAGTAGAAAGCATGTCTAAGGTTCCTGGCGTCATTGAATTTGGATTGATTTGCAACTCGTCATCTCTCGTAGGAGTTGTTCCTCCTGTTTTGTACCGAACGGGAGATTAGAAATTAATGTTGCGCCATAACTGCTGCTTGTCACATCTGCCAACACCAGCAAATGTAATAAAGTGTGAGGAACAAGGTTTACCTGACTTATTTGATTCACTCCGCAACATGTTTCTCCGCCACTTGGCCCGTGCATTTTGGAACCAAACCTGTAATTAAGTCCGAGTTGGTATTAGATAAAGCAAGATACGAGATGAGTATCAAAGGGGATTGAGTAATTTTTTAAGAAAAAGTTTATAATAAAACTTAATAATGAACGGGTACAAGTATTTTATAATATCTGAATGAACTTTAACTTCCACTCTGGACTATAATTAAAGCATAAACGAATTGCAGGAAAGACTCATCTTCACACGGGCATAAAGACAAATAAGGCAATTTGTAAGCTACCAAACATGCTGTTAAATTTTTCACGAATGATAGAGAATATAAAAAACTTAATTCGAAGACATAAAACTGAAACTGGTTTTTATTTCAAATCTAAATTATTATAATTTCTCAAGGACTCCCGTAGTAGATCCCTCAGCATCTATGATTATGCGTTGTAATGATAAAAGACTTAAAACTGCGAAACTCACCTGCAGAACACGCTTGCTGAGTCCAGTCTTTTGAGCAAGCTGTTTTAAATCTTTGGCATCGGGGTTTTGATTAATAGCAAAGTAGGACTTCATCGTTCTCAGTTGATGGTGCTTGAAAGACGTTCTCATTCTTTTGGTCCTTTGCTGCCCTCCAGACATTCCTCCAGGACAGGTAGACGATGACGAGTCGTATCCCTCCATGGGTTGTCGACTTACGTGAACCCCAGTTGGATCTCCCATCATATCTGTCATCAACATCAATCCATAATTAGTTATACTAATGACAGTATTCATTTGTAGGGAACGTCAGCCGTAGTAAAGGATTGTGGGATATTTATTACAACGCAATTTAAGAATCGTAGGATTTAATTAAATCTCAGGGAATATAAAGGAAACCTTCACCTCCGGGTTGAGAAAGTGTAAAACAGGAGCAATACTAGCAGACCTACCAGACTAAAAAACAAGTGCTATTTAATGATTATGGCTCGTAATACACACCTGTACTTTTCTGATGCTTAGATTGATAAGGCTTTACAAGAAAAATCCATAAAATAAAAGACTTGAGAAGTTACTGATGCATTTTTGAAGTAAAAAAGTGTCCGATCTCATAATATCCGAAACATAGTTATGCATGCAATTCACAGTTGATGCGAAATTTTTACACTATTCATAGTAAATGTTGTAATTCCATGCAAGAAAGACAATAGAGAGCCGGTACCTTCCCAT
>JAQGAB010001679.1:0-15017 GCA_034696565.1 Isotomurus graminis
GTAAATGCTCAGAAATCTCGTGACGATGGCCAAGAAACTTTCAAAACTCGAGTCTTTGATTTCATGCTGTAAGATCAACTTTTTCTCTTAAAGGAATCCTTCTAATATATTCCATCTTATTATCCCCCTACAGGAGCGCAATAACCAGATTCATTGCCCCAGAACTAAGTTCCCAAACAGTTCGCTCAGACGCTTGCGACAAGTTCAACAAGCTGTGCAGTGACTCTTCCTTACAAGACGCCAAGACATCCGTCGAGAACAAAGTTTACGCTGAAGTAAGCAGTCTCATTTCCACCCTCGCCGTCAAGCAGCTCGTAGGGTAGATTTATCCCATGCAACTCTCAACAACCACAATATCAATAATATAAACATTAATAAATTGTATTTAACATAAATATTGGTTGCGGAAATAATAAAGCATTTTAAGAAGACAGCGTGTACTAATGGTGCTAAATGAATATGCGTGCGGCGGCGGGGCAAGTTGAGACGAAAAGGCACAAAGTGTGCGAAAGGGAGGAAAGCGGGAGGCAGAGTCACCTTCCCTTCTTCTGCGAACAACTCACAAATCTTCGCGTCAATCCTGAACTCCACTCTCTGTCGTCCTTTCGCTCCCACAACAATACACACGCACCTCGGCCCACCGGTCCTTCAACCTTATTCATTCGACTACGTCGACAGTCTTCGTCTTCTGTCTCTCGAATTGTGTCGAAAGGTAAGGAAACTGTTTCCGGAGTGGATTATAATAAAATATTGTAAGAGATACTTAAACATTTAATTTTTTTACAGACTTAACTCCCTTTGTTCAGGACTTGTGGGAGATTCCGGATTTTTGAAATTTGACGTAAGTTTCCTATTAACGGCTTCAAGATGTTCAAGCAACAGTCACAGAAAGTGCAAAAAGTGATGGTTCAACCCATCGTAAGTTACTAGCATTTATTTGGCTCTTGGATTAAATGGTAAATGGTAATAATAACTTTGCGAATGGGATTTTAGAACTTAATATTTCGATACCTCCAAAATCGATCTCGTGTTGTTGTGTGGCTGTATGAGAATACATCGTTGAGGATGGAAGGAGTTATCATCGGATTCGATGAATACATGAATCTCGTGTTAGATGATGCTGTGGAAGTCAAAACGAAGACTAATGCTAGGAGACCGTGTGGTAAGTTGTGTGAAAAGTTATATTTGTAGTTTTTCAAAATTGTTTGATTTTGTGTTGAAAAGAGTAACTTGTGTGTTTATATTTGCAGGTCGGTTGCTGTTGAAAGGTGATAACATTACTTTGATCCAGAGTGCTGATCCTTAAGGGAAGAGTTGAAGTTATGTCGACGAGTTTTAAGTTTCTTAAGAATGTCGTTTCATTATATGTCTCTGCTTAAACAAATGTATTCCAATGAATATTGTGTGGTATAATAATATTACTTTATGTTAAACCATACTTCACCTGTTACTTCACCGTAGAACTGTTGTACGAATGGTTTGTATGTGTATTCTCCTAACTACTACATGAAATAATATGATTGATACGTAACTTTTTACGCCTCGCACAATCCGTATTTTTAAAAACTTCATATTTATTTTCCACGTGTATTTATATCAAGGATCAAAGACAAACAAGCACCTCAATATAATCATTACGTAACAATAGTACATTTGTAATCATAAATTCAATAACACGTCTGTGGGAGGTGGTGTCGTCTCTTGATTGTTTTGACTATCATATCTTTTGACCCGTAAACCTCCAACACAATACCAAATGCTTCTTTCCAAAAAGTTATTTTTTACCGATTGTAGATCAACACAGTTTTACTCACGTAAGTCTCAAATGGGGCTTACTTAACAAAAAAAGCATTATACAATATTTTTTACATTACCCGAGATGCGATGGTTACAGTAGTGATTTTTATCATTATTCTTTGACTATCTCATTTGATTTGGTATATTGTTGGTTAAGAATTAAAATAAGGTTGTTGAACACACACTCACTTATTAAATTAAGAGTTCTTTGAATCACCTTCCTTCTTAACTTTTAGCTTACCAATTCATTCACTGGATATTTCCGAAATGAACTAACCCACTTTTCATCAATTACAATACCATCCATATTACAATGGCCCGACTTCCGCTTGAACATTTGTACAAAGTCTGAACGTCATTCTTTAACAGCCTGTATCTACAATCATTGCCTTTGCAGTAAATGCATGTTAACCTCCTTTATTGTGTTGTCAAATAAAAACTCTTTTTAGTGAAATACGATTCAACACAATCTTATGTAGCTCACTAATTGATCATGCTCAGTAAAATTACATAACCCTATTTAAAACTACGTACACGGTCAGACAAGTGTCATTAATCATACTCAATAAATACACAATAATATTTTTCTGTGTATCAATTATAATACTACAAAGGTATCCTTACCAACAAAATCGCCATAAATCAACTTGTATTCTTACTTAAAAGTTATCAAATGTCCGACCTATTCATCACTGTACAACAATTGAAAAGGAACTAGACGCCAGTGTAGAAGAGCTACTATGACTTGAATCTGTTTTTGCATCCTGCACGCTCTGCAACTTACACAGTAATTCGTCGTAATCAATGTTTCCACAAGAAAACCTATTTTTATTCCACGGGTGGCTGGACACAGCAGCATGCTCAAAGGATCGTTCGTGTTTGGTTCGATGACAGCAGCTTCGCATTTTCAGGAGAACAGAGTCAGAGATTGGTTCATGATCGGGAGGGCTGTCAGGTACATTTTGTTTTATTTGTAACCAGTCTCGATAACCAACAATTCCTGGGCAACTATGAACTCTGTACAAGCCATCTCCTTGTCTCTCACAGCACGTTAGTTCACTTCCAGACAGTAAGTTAAACCAATGTGTCCCAAACTGTAAATGATTACTCGTGCCTGAACAACTATCTCCTTCTGACATTCCTTGCGACTTAGATTTCTCCTTTTCATCAGCATGCAAGGGACGATTTTTAACCCCAAAAACACCTACAACCAACCCAAAAGGCAGTTAGACCATAACCCTTTACGCAAACATTCCTGTTACTATTGGCACATCAGACTGAATATCAGTTCGTGCATTTACCTTAATCTTGTTACCTCTCCACAATTAGTTAGCATGAATACATACAGAACAAAATTCATTAAGGAATGCTTTTGAATTGAAATTAAAATTTGGTACGCATACTAGGTACATTCACGAACAACATGAGTTAATTATGATTATGGTGTAATCATAGAGCACCAAGTCAAAATCGTCTTTCATACAAGATACACGTATATTCTTAGCAATGATTGTATCGATACATTCCTAATTTGGTGTCTTGATTGTACGATGAAGTTAATCTTTGGTGATTAGTAATACGTCGAGCACGAAGAATTTCATTCCCCTAGCTATTATATGACACATTACATTACTTAGTTAGCTAGTTTTGTAAACCTGAGATTAGGTTGGGTTAAGTGCATAGATTGGATTATGAGATCGATATGGCATTAATAATGGTGAGATACGTGAATTGACGGACCTTCTGAACATGATGGACTCGATTCCGGATCTACGGCTTCTTCAGTGGCGATACTCCATCTTTTAGGTCTACTGACATCAGAGCACCACTCACTACCTGAAGTACCACCACCAGCATAGCTCCTTCGCTTCTCCAGATTAGAGAGATTCAATCCGTAGTTAGGGAAAAGAGCCTCAGTGCATTTTCGTTTTTCAGGTGATTTGGCATCCCCAAAAGTTAGAGACGCTGGAACTTCTGCTGAAGAAGATGTGCAAGATAAACCGTCATCAGCAGAAGACCAATGACCACTATCGGATGACCATAACTAGAGTAAAACAATAAGATTAGACGTATGCATACATACAAGTTGGTAGTTAATTAATGCATATACATACTTGAAGCTGCCGTGGTGGTTTTGGAGACTTAGATCGAATCGAGTAAGTATCAGAAAAAACACCATCATCTCCGCCGCTACCAGATTCTGTCATTTCCCATGATCCTGACGCTTGAAGGTCGTTTTCTGATATTTCGGAACCTATTCCACTGGTACTCACTGAGTCAGATCGAGAAAAATCCCTTCGGTAGCAACCAATCGGACTATTCAGAGAAGATGGTTGGATTTCTTCGCCACCAATACTTGCACCACTTGAGCTTGAAGTTAATAGATCAGTTTTTAAATCATCTTCTTTACCTTTCGTGTTCACTCCTTCGACATAAATTTTGTGCACTTTGAACTTTTTCCCCTCAGACCCCTCATCATCCACACTACAACTTCCAAGCGTTGAACTAGCACTAGCCGACGACTGCTCGGAAAACTGTTGCTGGTACTGTTCAATGGATGATTTTCTACTTTTGAATCCTTTCGAAAAAGAAAATGATAAAGACTGTCTAGTGGTCACTGATTTCGTGACTGATTCCCATTGATTCATTTCTTCTTCTTGAATAGATGTAACATTCTGTTCTTTAACGAGACGAGTTGGTCTTGCAAGGGAAGCAAACCCAAGGTTTAGACCGCTGCCAGGCGGGATTCCAGTACCAGGCGAGCTACTGGAGGTACGATTTTCTTTCCCAAGAGGCTTTTCGAACTGAAGTCGAGCCATCGCGGTGGTAGGAGATGAGTCTTGTGGACTAGAAAGATTTGGTGGATCGCCGAATGAAGTAAACCGAAGCGACAAGTTTACCCGTTTCCCCATCGGACGCGTCACCACAGGAGGAGGGGACGAAGTCAAGTGAGGTCCGAGAAAATAGTCGGGAGATTGTGAGGCACTGCTGGCGAAACTTGACTGCTGCTGAGGTTTCTTTTCGATTACTTTTTCTTGTACTAGCTGCTTCTCGTATTCCAAGAGTTGGCCGAGAAAATTAAAATTTGGAGATATGGTGGCTCGCTTGTTCTTGACGTACCGATAAGCATCTTCACATGTCATTTGCAAATGCCGCATGACGTATGCTATGGCTACTGTAGGTGATCGAGATATTCCAGCAAGGCAATGAACAAGTACGCTTTCATTGGATTCCCGAGCTTTGTCTGTAATTAACAGGAAAGAAAGATTCAATTAGTTAATTTACCAAGGATTCCTAAGATAATACAGAAAAAGTGAAACTAGTGTCACAGTTCTTACTACATACCTATAAACTGAAATGCTTGCACGAAGAAAGGAAGAAGTTTTTCGTTGTGGCTGTCATTTACTGGAATTCGCATGAAATGACCCTCCGGTATAAAGTCCGGTTGCGGACATTTGTTGCTCACGTTTAACTCGTATGTAATATTATGGCTCTACATGAATAACAAATTCATTTTATAACATAACTGAAATGCCAAGGTCATAATTTTATCTACAGCTCACACACCTGAAGTAATTCTTTGTTGTTTGCGTCGTCCTCTGACCCTAAGTAGAGGAATGGGAGAATACGTGTAGGACCAGAAGTTGTTGTAGGCAAACAAGGTTGCGAGAGAGCGGTTAAACCAGGATACTTCCATATTTTATTCTCGCAGAACTCGGGATACAGAGTTTGAAATCCAACGAATCCTCCTAAATTTGCGAAGTCAATTTAATATTCAACACTCGATTCAGCAATGAAATTATATTTAGAGCTGAACACAAGATTACCAGCAAGCAAATGAACTTTCTCAAAGACCAGAATAAGTTTCTTCAATAGAACGTAGATAAAGCTATCCAGCGACACTTCTTCCACTGATTGAGATCGCTGATCATAAACAACAACATCGGATGTTTCATCAACTTCGATTCGGCAATGAACTAGCAGATCCTTGAGAGAAATCTAAGGGGATAAAAAAGATTCAACATGACCATTAGTTAAACCTTTCCTCAACTTCAATGTGTTTGGTGAGAACCATGTTTCACGTCATCTGCAACCCACGCTTAAGATAGAAGATAAAAGAGGCCTTAATTCAACACATGTATACATGCACAAGCTTTGACTTGCAGGTTTGCACGAATACCACTGCCTCCTCCTACACTACTTCGTAATCTTTAATAATTCTTACATCTCTGATTGGAAAGATTGCAGGATGCAAACACCTACAGGTTCTCGCAACTAAACAAACTCGTAAAACTACAGAAATGATTTCATTTGTAACCTACTAAACTAGCATTTTTACTCTATAATTTCAACATGTATGGCTTGTTGTTGGTATATAAGTGAAGTAAGTAATGTCACCTTCTCTTGCTGAAGGCGTCGTTTGATCAATTTTGAGCAGCAAATGTTGACGGCTCCCACAACATGGTTATCGTTGTACTCCAAAAATGACCTGCAGTCTATGATCCTTACCTAATTTTTTCATCAAAGTAATTAATCGCTTGCAACCTTTGTAAAAGTTAAGTTTTAACTACTCCACTAATCATACCTTCTTTGAATGGTCTGCTAGTGTGGTCGTTAACTGCACCGGACTTATGCTGCAGATTCGAGGATTTCGCAAAGCCATGCCAAATGGTAATGTAAGTCAAATACTCCAACAAAACTGAAAAACTTTGGACTCCCAGATTCGCAATAAAAATTCGCAATTGGGATGAAGCAGTGCTTAGTTAGAGGTGGATGTTAAATCGCTGACTCAATAATCCGGCAAACTGGAAATTTGTACGAGCTGATTGAGGCTTGCTTGTGCTAGCATTTACTTGAAGATTCTCAGGACCTCCTTAGCCAGTCATCTTCAGTCCGTGGTTTGTTTAAGAAGATGTTGAAGTGCACTTTTGATTCCACAGATTGATTGACTTCTGAGAGCAAATCATGGTTTCTGACTGGAGGGCAACGAGCAAATGAAAGGATAGGGATGATAGTGACAACGTCACCCCAGTAAGATCGAGTAAATCGTCTACAGTGATATGACTAATAGATACTTGTGAATTTGTCATTGTTGTATCGAGGAGGTTTCTTGAACATGAATCTGAGTATAATGCGGCGTGGAGGAGACTTCTTGACTCCGTGAAAAATTCTCGGATAAAGTATCAGCTTGAGGGGTCACAAGGCAAACATTTCTAGAAAAACAAATGAGAATATCATCAAAACGTGACTTAAAATACAAAAGTTAATCTTGATTTCTCCCACGTAACCTACGAGTGAGTCACTTTTAAACGAGTAACTGGATAGCCGTGTATTTGAGGAGCACGGAGAAATTAGAACCACAATAAAACACGATACGCTGTAAATGAAGCTCTTCAGAAGCTTTAACTGCTTCATTTTACACATCGTAAGACTATTACATCCAGTAATTCAAGCACTAGTTTATAGTCTGGAGAGTACTGCTGAAGCTTCCATTCATAATGTATACTGCATCCTTAACTTTTTTAACCATTACTATTGAAACCAATCCCAACTCATTTTCAGCAAACACAAATAAGACGATAAAAAGGTTCATAAGTAAGATAACCTAAGTCACTGCTAGTGTTGGGTGTCAGAACTACCTAAATAATTTTATATTTGTTCACCAGTGTAATATTTCAACTTGCAAACAGTAATCCCCCATTCCAACCAACGGTAAGAGCATAGGATTAATACCGTGTTCTTACCCATATTTATAAACTGACTCATATGTAGTCATGATGAATTGTAATTTTACTATAAAAATGTCAGATTAGATAACTGGAGACTTCTTGGGAAAAGCAAGACTTCTCAGAACCAAAGGTTAAAACAAATAATAATGAGTCAAGATAACCAGTGCCTGAATACAGTAGCCTCAACACACGCACCATTTCTTACAATTATTAATTGTCCTACAACACAAAGTACCGTACACAGACTATAAACACAATAGTATTATGAAGTAATAATTATATTTGATTCATACCAAGCTTCTTCTTCTTGTACTTTAATAGTACAGGATGGATGTAAATCCTCCAAAATGCCTATTGATCTTTATTATTACATTATTATTCTTTGAATGTTTCTTTAACTCACGAATCACGTCACTAACATCCGTACTGTACCAAGTACAGACGAATCACATTTAGCAACAAAACCTAGTCGCACAAAATGAAAGGAATAAGGTCTCCTAGCATGATTTAAAACACGAAATGATCTTATATTTACAACTACTTTTAGACTGTGAACAGCAAACGCAACATATGCTGCTGCTAACTGAGCTTATTATCAAGGAGATTGACTGAGGATGAGTTCCTTATTAATGAATAGCAGTACTAGTGGTGGTTGTCTGTTGTGGATATTCTTGTTTAGTTGTTATGTGCTTGTGTAATGGTAATGGCAGTGAGTGAGTGTGAATGGGAGTAAATAAAAGTCTCTTCTGCATTTCATTTACATAATTCTACTAGAGATGCAGTCTCACAATTTGAGACCGCTGAATCTTCTATCACTATCACTATTATATAGCGAACCAGTATCTCACTAACTCTCCACACCATGCTCTACATCTTACCTACTCTCTGCTAATCTTGTTAGCTCAATTCTTAAAACAGAGTTCGCAAAGACTCGCAAAATAGAACAGAGAAGTCAAACAGCATAAAATATTACAGTCGCTCTAAATTCTAAAATCTGTGATAATGTAAAAATCCTCACTCCACTACAATTGTACCCACAATTCCTTCCTTAACACGGCATGCTACACTTGGAAATGAACCTTCTGAAAATGCAGCCACTCAAGGTGAGTGTGTGTAGCGGTATAAGTAACTATTAGTCCCTACCAAAAGCCCAAAAAGTTACATGAAAACTACAGCAGATCTTGATTGTTGACCAGTGGCTTAGCAATAAATACTTAGCATACTCGCCGTGAGCAAAAGCAAATGATCCTAATTCACATACTCACATGTACCGGTGTAGCATTTCATTCAATGCCAATACATACGCAATCCCACAGAGCTTCAATCTACCTTCAAACCCACTATGCAAGTACCCACGTAGTTTTTTTTAAAGAATGCAAACAAAGGTGACTAATGATTCAAGGAATTCGCGTGTATTCTAGGAAAACAAATTATACATACTCCACATCATAGCGGCAGTTAAGGCCAAGCTAACCAACTTCCAACAAAAAAGGTAGTCTTCCTGTCTCTCTCCCCATGCATTTATATTGACTTTAACAAGTCCTCTCTACAAACTGCACCAATGAAGCACACCAAATTTGTAAACACAATCCATGAATCACTGAAATGTGACGGTGACTGACACGAAAGTAAGTGTGACTGAGATCTCAGATGACCAAGTACAACATCGACAATAATAAATATTAAAAGGACCGGGTGGGCGACAGCGAGTAAACTTAAAATGACATCATTGCTTCTTAACAAACCTCCACCTACACAACATGAAATCTTGAGCTTCCTTTAGGCTCACAAACCCACCCAATAAACCCCCTTCAAATAAAATAATGAAAGTAAACAAAAATTGTCTAAGAAAATTCCCCGTACCTCTCAACTCGAACGAAATGAATGAATGAAAGCAATCAGTCTTCCGAATCTTCACGGTTGGTTGCTTTTAAACTCCTTATCGAATCCACACACACACCATTCACTCCATCTCCAACAACGAATGAATGAATTTTCAGTGAAAAACTGCTGTTCTCACAAAGCTTCTTCAATAAATGCTGATGATCAGACCACAACTGGTCGGTGGATAATAATCCTTCGGTCGTTCGCCATCGCCATCATCCACGACAACACTCTTCTGCAAGACAAATGAAGACAACCACCACCACCATCGGAAGTCACACTGGTTAATCTTCAGAGATAACTGTTCAAGCAGTTAACTCATCACTCGTGGTGATGATGATGAATGCACCCATCTTCTTATTCGTTAACTCACATTTGTTTACAATATTACAGTCTTAATGAATAACAAAACTCGCCACTAAAAGCAAACCTCTCCTTATCTTTCTTCCTCCTCCTAATGAAACAACTCTCTTTCAATTCAAAATTTTCCTCCGTTGTTGTCAATCAAACTCCTTTAATAATTAAGTCACTCCAATCAAATTCCTTCCGACCACGTGTGTGTGTGTACGTGTGCTCTAATAAGCATCTACTAAAAATGAAGTTTCAAAAGCTGATGACGAGGAGACTAGACTTTAATATGTTAAATTGTTGCAAATAAAAAGTAAAGCTACTCGCGCGCGCGTGTAAGTGTGTGTTCTTAAGTAGAAAGAGAGACTTTAAGTGTAATAATGAGGAAGACGACGACAACAATAACAATGGGAAAGGTCTCTTTTGGTAGAATAATTGCGAAGGGACTTTTTAGTGAGGAGACGTGGTGAATGGGGTTCAGTAGGAGTGCAGCAGTGTGAGTGATGAGGGACCTGACGTCATCCACTCCTCTCGTCATTTTCCTCCATTCCCATTGGCTGTCCAAACTGAAGGATGAGTCATTTTCTCACCCTCTCCTGTCCCTATTATCCACACTTACACTACCTGTCCTCGTCCCACACCGAAAAAATGTGCTCCACACACTTAATACTTGACTACTGAGATGCACTCTGCACAGGTATGAAATATACTACCCACCTGTGCTTAGAGTAAAGTGGAAGGCCACTTTTAGTAATTTGACTTTGCCGTAGAATGTTGGAGATATGCAAGCAATGCAAGATTTAAAAGGCAATCAGAGATGATATGCTAGAGATACATTCATCAAGCATGATCTCATGGTTTGTGTGTGTGTGAGATCAGCTTGGAGTAATAATACATCATAAAAGATGATTGACCTTTGATAAAGAATTTTTTACTCATCTCTTATTAAGGTCTTAAAGATACGGGACCTGATTAGATTTTAGGAATTACGTGATTGAAGCGTTTACATTTGGTTTACTTCACGGGCACCGTTTATTTCGTATGACTGAGCTACTGCTAATATCTACAGGAGTATATGGAATATTTTGTACAAAGTTTGGTTTCGGTATAAAAGTAATAATGTGTATGACACAAAATTGGAATTTGTTTACAGGTAATTTACATACAATTGTGAATGTATACAGACTTGGAGTTTCAAGTGAGCTCTTTTAGTAATCGTCGTCATAATCATCATCGCTTCGACGGCCTACATCAATCACAGCTTCATCCCATGGACCATGCAGATTTCGTTTGTACTGCTGGTAATTAACATAAAGCACGGGAACTATCATCACAACAAAGAAAATTATTGCGATGTACGTGACAAAAAAATTCACAGATACTGCAAGACACGATCCAGATACGAAGGTTACAAAGACCACAAGCCAAAATGTGGAATCCCAAATAGCTCTGGTGAAAGATGGGAAGAGCAAGAATACTGTTACAGCCAAAGTGAGTACAGCTAAAGATTCTTCTGTTGATGAGAGTCTTGATGACAAACAAATCGCTCCGATGATTCCACTGTTCATAGAAATAGTTCTTGACATAAAAAAGCCTCGAGTTCCATAGTCAGCTGTTACGAGATGCATAAAAATGAGAATGATTGCTGCTGCGTGAATGGAGTCTGTGCTTACAGTCGCTGCTAATGACCGGATAATTGACGCAAACTGACCAGAGTAAACTACAAAGCACATACTGATCTGTATCTTGGTCATGGGGAAGAATTTCTTGAAAGTATTCCAATCGCATCCCAACGGGCGATACATCACAATAGTGAAATACACGTGTCCAATAAGACATGAAATCCAAACAGTTTTCAACATTACTTCCGGTTGAATCCAGTCCCTCGTTTGCAACACGTGGTACATCAGGACAAAGAACACCACTGCCGAAAACTGGAACACTACCCGCGTAGTCTTAACGAATACATCATTCCAAGTCCTCAACTTAAGCCTCGTATTCAGCTCCACTTTCGACATGATGTCAATATCATCTGGGTTCTATAAATAAAATAAACAAATAAACATTCATCCTCATAAAAAGTCTGCAGAAGTTAATCTACTAAAGCAAACTCACCGCAGCGGATTTGATATCTTCGAACAACATGATGACCAAAGGTTCCAGGTCCCTTCCGTCCCCGTCAAAAAAGGTCACACTCCAGGACTCAAGTCCCCCAAAACAACAACCTCCCCGCGTGGATTATTAATAGCCCAAGAGGGCCCAAGAATAGTCAGAGGGAGACCACCTCGTCAAAAGAGCGGAAGGTCTTCTTCACAGAGTATGAATTTCGCGGGTCTGGATGAGGGCGGATTTAGAAGGTGTCAAAGACCGAATGTGCCCTGAGTGACCTCTGTTGCCCGGAAACGACGGATGATCAATACTACATGGGATGCTTATTAAACTAGAACTCATCCACGCTAGCTACGGCCACCTTTGGCTTTGAAATGGTGAGATGCGGCTGGTTGTTGTGTGTACGCGACTCGGAACTTCCGCCACTCACACTATCCTCCTTCTTCACTCATTCCCTGCAGTCCCTCCATCGTGTAAACAATCTCTCTGTGGTCCTCCGAGGATTAAAGTCGATTGTTTGACAACTTCAACAGAACAATTAACGGGAGCCAAGAGGATCCGGTTCAAGGAAAGGTAAGCTGAGTCCTCCACTATGATTTTTGGTAAACAGATACTACTTCGCAGCTGAGGTCGCACGTCAACTACGTCGTCTGTTTATGTATGATAGAGAATAGCGGTTTGTGTAGGACCACCATCATCAGTTGAGCTAGACACCGCCATATGCGTACATGGCATGTTGCACTGTGGGAAAGTGCATCCTTATAGGCACAAGGACGTGAGTATTGTTAGGAAATAATGTGCGAATAGTACGGGCGAAAACGAGACTGTTGGAGGCAATGTGGAATTATTATTGACAGGGGAGCATGTGTAGTGTATATTTACTGTTTGGGTGCGTATTTGCACGGAAAGGGATGATGATAAAGATGATGATGGTTGATGGTGAAATGAGGTCTTGGGAGTTCAAATGAGTAGAAAGGGAAAGGAAGAGGGGGTGTGGCTGCGAAGCGGTGTTGGGGGAAGGTAGGCTTTAATACTGGTGGGGCGGGTTTTGAGTTTTTTTACTGTTTTAATTCGTAGTTAAAAGTAGGATTTAAATTAGAAGCGAAATGAGTCAAAAGTTGGATGGTTGTTTGTACTTTTAGCTTCTTCAACTTCCTGGGTCAGAGTTCTCCGATTTTCCGAGAAGAATATGAGCGTTTGCTATAAATGGTACGAGGAGGAACGTGTTAGACTTATGCGGAATGATGAGTGGTATTTATTCAATGTGTTGTGGTTGTAGCAATCGTCCTGGGCATTTTGCTCGGGAGTGTACTGCTGATGACTCTGGCAGGGGTATGGGCGGTGGGGGTCGTGGAAGAAATGGTAGCTACCGTGGAGAAATCGAAGGTACTGGCGGTTATTAATATTATGATTTAATGTGTTTTTAGACAAGTGCTTCAAGTGCAACCGCTATGGTCATTATGCTCGAGACTGTCGGGAAAGTGATCGATGCTACCGATGCGATGGCACTGGACATATTGCCCGGGATTGTAGCAATGAGGCTGGCGGTGAGCGTATGTAGAATCCCCCAGTTTTTTTCCTTTTATTACATCTTTGGACCGGGAGAAGTTACTTCAGGGATTCATGAATTATATTTTCTTATTCAGCCTCCTGCTACACCTGCCGAAAGCCGGGTCATATTGCAAGAGAATGTCCCCAATCTCGTAGCTCGTCCAACGCGACTTGCTACAGCTGTGGCGAACATGGCCACTTGAGCAAGAACTGCAATAAGGATGACCGCAAGGTGGGTCCAGTTTGCATGACACCTGTGGTCTCCAGTAGACTCGAATTCGACACTAAATTTGTTCGTTAAAAATTTCTTGTAGTGTTATGCTTGCGGAAAAATGGGACACATAAGTTCCGAGTGTTCGGATCCTGATGGAGATGGCAAAAAGTGCTACATTTGCCAAGCGTCGGATCATATTTCAAGAAACTGTCCTTCCAATGAAGGAGCGTCATCGACTGTTTGCTATCGGTAAATTAGTAAATTAGAAGGGTCATATATAAAGACAGACATATACATATAATATAGAGTATAGAAAGAAACTCTGAAGGCTTAAGTGCATCTGCATTGTGATATATACAACCGTCGTATCAATCTTAACTATGATTTTCAGGTGCAACAAGGCTGGCCATTATGCCAAGGAATGCATGGCTACTGAAATCATTGCTTAGCCCATCTCTTTGTTGACCCTGACTGCATTTCCGTGGAAAACAACTATATTATGCTCTATTGTGTTTATTACTTTATTCCTAGAATACGTGATTGATGGAAATAAAATTTAACTCAATAATACTATCAACCAATTTTTGAGATTTGCCCACAGGGGTGAAGGTGAAATAAAAATAGTGTATTACGTCTCTATGAAATTCGAATAATATTGCTTTATTTTTCTACTATCGGCTTCTATTGTGTGTATTCTGGGCTTGTGATTTGTGACCTCTACGTGGCGGTTGGTGGTTGGGACTATAACATTAGTACAAATGCAGAAGTTTATGACAACTAAACCAGGTGTATATATATCCTATCCTATGAGTGTTGTAGACGATTATTAGACGACGACGACCCTTGGAGAACACCTGGTACAATTGGGACGACAGATTATTTCCAACACAATACCTGAACAGTTGAGGTATGCAATAAGAAGAACTACCAGAGAAACCGACGTAAACTTATGAAAGTAACTGTAAATCTACTGTGTAATATTACAGAGGGTGAACGCACTTATTTGGAACAAACTTAGCAACCTTAATTCCGCTATTCGGGGGATCTCAAAGTTATCAAAAACTCATCATAAAATAGCTAAGACATTTCTTGGCACTTTACTAAGTTCACTTAATGTAAACATGATTTCAATGTAGCATACATAATCATTTTTAAAAAATGACAAATTACAAGTTTTCCATGGCTTTTATCTATACCCCCACTGATTTTCAAGGCTAAACTGTACAATTTTGCAAAATTATTTTTTGCAGCATGTTTAAAAATGCGTTAAGATCATTTACTCAAAAGCTCTAGATTATCGAACTTACTGGTAAGTAAGGATTTGAATTCAAATTTTATAGAAAACTGCTGAGAAACAAGTTGTGGATCTGGCAAACAAATTTAAA
>JAQGAB010001680.1:0-15011 GCA_034696565.1 Isotomurus graminis
GTAAAGCACGGGATTTCATTGAAAAGAATTTCAGAGTTATTAACGCTGTTAATACCCGCTTTCAGCGCCAACACATAACCCATTCCTAAATGCTCGTCATGTTCTTCCACATCATTTGGTACAGCGATCTCATCAAATACTGCTTTGTTCAGTAAGTCTTCCCTGCAAGTCATAATACAAAACATTCAGAAGCTGCACCATTTGTAATATGTTAATCAATATTCATATTAAAATATTACTCAGCTTACTCATTCACATCAGAGAAGTTTCCAATCTCCCCATACCGCAATAGATCTTGGGAATTTACATTCAAGTCCAAATCTTGACTGCCGATTTGAAACCCGTCCATATCGTCAATGTCTTTTAATACGTTCTCGTCAAAGAAAAGCTGGTCCTCACTGGCCGCACCAGATCCCAACATATTACGTTGCAACAACCTGTGAGAAGGACCAGCGCAGATGTCCTGGTTGATTAATGCGGGTGCAGGAGTCGCAACGTTTGACTCCGGTACTTGCCGACCTAATGTCAGCTCCAACTCAAATTCGCCGTTTGAAGGCACGTTGTTAACGACGATCATAAACCCAGGTTCTGCGTCGTTGTTGTTGTTGTTGGGGTTCACGTTCTCTCCGTCCCACTGTGTCATATCATTTTCATCATTCCCCACTACGTCAATTACAACCTGACCCTCATCGTCCTGAGCCGGAGCTACGTCATCTCTAGCCTCCCCCACATCATTCTCATTATCTCTGGCACTCTCATTCTCCAGATCATTCTCTTCATCTCCATCTCCGAATAAATATTGAAAGCAGTTCGACAGAACTCTCTCGTCATCTGCAGAGGACATTGTGTAGCTCCGTGTCCGTAAGTTAAAGCGTCTTTACATTCCTGTGTGTACGCAAGCAAGCAACAGAAACAGGAAAAAGTTAACCAGCAATAAATACACGTAAAAAGGGTGATGAGAAGGAAAGATGGAAACCAACTAAAGAAATCCAACTCTGCTCCAGGTTTTTTGGAACACAAGCTAATTAATACAATTTTTGAAATAGAAAAAGTGAAGTTTAGTGTGGTAGATCCGAATATATGCAAAAAGCTGCGAGTGAGAGATTATCTTGTGTGCTTAACGTCACCATACAGTCATACAGTCCACTTGAAACGCCTGACGCATGAAAAACTCACGCAAACAAAAAATCCTCTAATTGACTAAACATGTATCCGTTGAACAAATTAACAATGAACCACTGTACTACCAACAAGGTCAAATGTCATACACTACCATTCATCCTTTAATTACTCCTCTACTGTAATTGAAAGCGCTTAATTTACAAAGAAAATGCAACGGTCAACAAGTACATTACAAAACGTTTTTGTCCACTTATCTACTTGGTTTAAAGCAACGTAATAACTACTCAACTAATGATATAAGAACTTACCACAGGGCAGGGACACTGAAGGGTCAAGGTGAACCCCGAGGTCACAAGAGGAGGGTGGCGGCGCGGCGTCAAAGTGTGAAGGCGGAAGACGTCGCTGTGGCAGAAGCACAAAGAAAGTTGAGCTGTTACTTCGGTGGCTCGCTGGAAACTGGAAGAAGAGTTGAGTGGTTTAGTGTGGAGGAGGCTGGAGAGCCACCGTTGATTGCACGCAGTCCATGTTTACCTTTGTCGGCATGATGATAAGCTCAACTACATGTGGTGGTGATCCTCGTTCGTGTTCTGTTGGCAGTTGGTGTTTTGTGATGAGGAAGCTGCCTTCTAGGAGGGGCCTCCAAGTGAGGGTTCCACTGCCATTGGCTACTTCTCCAGGCGCCAAAGCAACCTTCCAGCACTCGACGTACTCAACAAAGAGACAACGGTTCATATTCATTCATTGCTCATGCTATTCCAATTTGCATTTATTCCCCAGTTCGCTCTTAATGACGCGTGTGAGGGCATCTAGAATTCTGACGTCGCTAGCAAGTACTCCATGGTGGTCTTTTTATCTTTCATAACTTTCAATGCAGTTGGCTGTGTAGTTTTTAGTTGTTAGAAGAGCTAATCTCACTATTTCAAACCGATGTTAATATAACAAAAGCCATGCAAAACATTTCTCGAACAAACAGTTAAAACAGTTAATGACTTATTATGCAACGCAACAACTAATGAAATGCAACTTAAAATGACTTTTAAGAATTCCAATATCTCCAATTCATTTATTCTGAACGACTTTCACTCATCACTCGGTGAGAATGTTAAATTGTACTTACAGTTACGCTAGTTTTTTTACCAAAAAATGTTTGTATATACTCAAAGCTGTCTGCGACCAAGATAAGTCAGACTTAACGGTAATTACGCATCACGCCCGACAAATTTAATACTCCTTCCTACTATCTCATACTAAAATAGTTCATTACATCATTATTATTTTGTTACAATTGATAATTGAAGAAACCGTGAAGTACTTTTTAGAATCTGAAATTATGAATTAATCTGAATTTATACAGCGCACTAACAATAAGTTTCTCGCAAAAAGATACTCTCTCTCTGATATCTAGAAATGGTACCCAAATATTGAACTAGTAATACAGTCGTTGCATGTAATGGACTTATTATTAACTTCCCCAAAACAATCCGACAGTCTAAACTCAACTTAATTTTTAATATATTAGCTCAGTAATACAGTCTGAATAAGTGTCAACATCCGTACGCCTACAACAGAGAATAGTCAAAAGTAACAAGAAGTAATAAATTAATAAACTAAATGACAAGATTGTGAGACAATGGTATAACGACATTGAGACGTTCACTTTTGATTCGGTTGCTCGTCATGTACCATAAGCGACTGAGTGAACTTAATTTGGCACTGCTACTCTTCCATTTCGATCGTATGGTTTGCTGCTTGAAAGTTCTCGCGTAGAATTCATGTTAGAATACACGCTTAATTACTACCTTCGTATGTGTGATGAACCAACATTTTACAAACACGTCACACAATATCCGGATCAAACATTATCATTCCACTGGCTGAGTTTTCAGGGCTACTTGGAGGGGTATCAATTTCGTCTTCCAAAGGACTCATACCTTCCAACTCTAAGTACTCCTGAAAAACAAAACGATAAGCAAGGTAAGTCATCGTAAACCCAGGTTGATGTCGTCGTTCAATTACTACTTACAGTTCCCGACGCAACATAAAGTATTCGACCCATATCTTCTACCAGGTCCCTAAAGGTAGGTCGAGAATTTGGTGCTTCTATCCAACAGTCCCGCATGATGAGGTACCTATATTCACACACACACACACCAGTCAGTTGCATGTTTTAGTACAGGAGTTATGATAAAAATTGTACTCGTTTCTTACAATTCTGTAGGACAGTTTGATGGCTGTGACATTCTTTTTCCACTTTTGAGGAACTCCAGGATTTTATTTACATCCGGCATAGAGGGATATGGTGTTCCTCCCAAAGTTACAATTTCCCATAGCAGTATGCCATAAGACCATCTACACGGTATAACCAATCGAATGAATACTTATGGTTGTTAAAGTTAAAGCTTGTTCGATACATTGCTATTCCACTTACACGTCTGACTGGGTTGTGTATATTCTGTGAAATAAAGTTTCTGGGGCCATCCATTTCACAGGAACTCTTCCATCGCTTCTTTTTCTGTAGTAATCGCTGAGAAAGGTACTTCGCGTCATTCCAAAGTCAGCAATCTTTACGACCTTGTTGGACGCAACTAACACATTTCGTGCTGCCAAATCTCGATGCACGTACTAATGAGTTCAAAAGTAATTCATACATACGTCCCTTACTTAATTAAATTGTCTCTTGTGTGATTACCTTTCGCTGTACTAAGTAATCCATTCCTCTAGCAACTTGATAAGCAAATGACATTAAATCTTTGAACGTCAGCGAGTTATCCTCCACAGTGGCCATGTCAATGGTAATTAAAGTGCTGTCTATAATTTTACGAGGTCGCTCGTAAGAAAACTCATGTCTGTGTTTTCTGAGATAATCTCGGAGATTCCCTTGTTCTGCAAACTCCATGATTACCAATAATTCACCACCGTAAGTGCAGCATCCAAGAAGATTTATGATGTTTGTGTGTTTCCCTAACTCCTTCATAGTTTCCATCTCCGAAATTAAGTCTATCATTTCTGCATCAGTGTGAGTTTCTGAAATGTACCACGGAATATGTTACAGCAAAGTACAGAGTTTTCATTTTATACAGCTTATCTATCTGAATGCATGCTTACTTTTAAGACTCTTAACCGCAACGGTTGCTGCAATGCCTCTTTCCATTATTCCATCCGCGGATCCTTGTCGAACCTCACCAAATGCTCCCTCACCGAGATGCTTTCCAAGCACTAGTTTGTCACGAGGAAATTCCCATCGATCATCTACAGGTAACTCATATTCTTGGCCGCTTTTGCCTTCGATGTTTTTAATATTAACTTCCGGAATCAACTTTACACATAACAAAGAAATGAATGAACAGAACAGACAACGAGATTGAAGATTGTAGTAAATAAGAGTGAAGAGTATCTGTACTTACAATAGCTCCATCGTCATTATCCTCAACCGGCTTCCTTTCTATTGTCACCAGCTTAGTCAACCCGATAAGTTTCTCTTTCTTTTGCATAGCTATTTTCAGCCTGAAACAATGATACGGTTAAATTGATTTTATATTACCAGTGACAACATTTCTAAAGGGACAAATTACCTTTGGTAACGAGACTTTGCTGCTACTGTGACGATCAACAGGACGAGAAAGAAAACAATCCCCACACCACCAATTATAACGAGGTCGTTGGATGCTTCTTTTAGTGTAGGAAATTCTGCCATTGGGTATTCTGGCCATAAGCAAATTAGCGAAAAATGTGTAAAAATTTCAAAAATTTTAATTAATGATTCTTATTTCAGTTACCTGTCACTACATCAATATAAGCAGAGGTCTCAGTGCGACCAATAGAATTGATTGCAACACAAGTATACCAGCCTGCATCTTCCAGCGTCACGTTTTCTAATACAAGAAGGTGAGAATCCTTCGCAAGTGTTTTGTTACTGGTTCGTGACTGAAATTCAAACAAAAACTTTTTAGCTTCGATCACAATAATATTGGAATGAACACCCGAAAAGCTTAAGAAATCAGATCAAAAGATATCATGTTATCATGTGCATGCAAGAATATGATAACTTGGTTGCAACTCAAGGGAAAACGCTTTAGCATGAAAAAAATTAATGAGTAATGAGCGAATTAACTCCATATCTCATAAAAACTGGTAGTTTTAGGTCAACTGCAGCAGCAGTTTCTTATGCAAAGGATTTGTTTCATTATCGAAGACTAAAAGCTTGCTTGATCTGAGCTGCAAAGATAGCTTAGAACCAGTATTTCTTTGTTTCTGCAGTCGAAATTAGTAATCGGAAACACACGTGAGTCAAGTCAATTTGCTATCAAACGCATGAGCAGCGAAGAACTGTTAATGGCCAGAGTGACTTTCCATTATGATTGAGAAGCTAGTTAGCGATCAACATCTCAATGAATACCTCAACGACAACATCACTGTCAGGATTTACAGTTGAATGCTTCTTCCACACTACATGATACTCCGCATCGCTTAAAATTTTGACCCATAAAATGGCAGTTTCTCCTATCATCACTGTCACGTTCTTGGGTGCTTCGGTTAAAATAGGTTTGGAGTGGCTTACGGCTACAATTTACATAAATTATACACTTTACCAGGTATTCTAACCAAATCAATGCAACTGTAATGTTCCCAGGAAAGCTCACACAAAGATTACGACGGCTAAATTATCTTTGCGATAATTTAAAATCATAAGAGATGAAATGGATAGAACACACGACACACCATGCTCTGGCGATGAACTAACTATGAATTTTACACACAATAAGCACCATGGCATTTGCAGCGGCTTATAACTACTATTTTTGCAAGTGTCCGACAGCAAAGCTGCCAAGTCAGCACCAATTTCAGCCTAATAAGTTGTCGAACTTGAAAAAGTATCAACCTACCGGCATGAGACCAGCTCAATATTTATATGCTAGTGGTGGGTATAGTAATACGACGTTTGCTCAAAACTGAGATTCTATGCAATATTCGGACCCTAAGTAAATCGAATCATAGATCGACTAATTATGCTGCAACAAGTGGATTAAACTGTATGTATTCACAATCCATCACCGTGAAATCATCGCAGCTAGAACATCGCTTACCTCAGCCAGGGTTGAATTGTTTTCTTTAGCATGTCGTAAATAGTACATTGTTAAATATTTTCGATCTTCGTCTGCAGTAACAGGACATTCAAGCATAGCTGTCTCTCCAACGACGGCAGTTATATTTTCAAAATCAGTAATGATAGGTTGATGTCCTCTTTCTGGAAAAATAATGGTTTCGGAAAAGGAAATAAAAAAGGATTTTGAACCTGCTCCGTGACATTTTAATTCAAATAAACATACTTGAACATAATATCCCATCACCAGACATTGCTCTACAGCTTTTAACTACTGCCTACGAGACACATTAAGTGACTGAAAGAGAGTACATCATACCGAGTTACAACTTGAAGAAACATCGATGTTTTTCTCAACGATTGATTCAAAATAACATATATACTCATCCCTTCACCAAAGAATCTACATATGGATTACTATGGATCATGAGTTAAGTACAAGTGTTTATGATAGCCGACACTTAACCACAATGAAGCAGCCGCTATAGTTTTACGATGAAGCGTTAAGCGATTAAACCTTGTAATTAGATTAGTTCACAATTAACTTAACGATGTACAAACAAGACATCAACAAAGAATCGTGGCGGTCGAAATATCAATCAACCGCAGCTGTTGAAATATCCTTATTTCAAAAATACAATTCATGCAAGTATAAATCAGGCAAAAATAATTGATCAAAAACTGAAGCTGTTTTGATCATTTAATTACAAGCAAGCATGCAACACAAAGTCAAACGAACTCAATGAAGCCTACGAAAAAACTCAAAAGCGATAAAAGTTCAAATCACTTACGCGTAACAATAAGACTGGTGTTGTACTGAATTTTTTGGCCCAAAATGTTACTCGCCTCACAGGTATAGAGGCCCATGTCACTCATTGACAACTCGCCTATCTTTATAGCGTTTTTCATCTGTTTATGGAACATACCAGTGGAATGGAATGATTTTCCATCTTTGTACCACTTCATTGTGGGTACGGGATTCCCTAGAAATCGAAGAATTCGTCAACTTACTTTCACTTGCATTGTGTGTCATAGTGTCAATGTCAAAAATATGCCAGTACACTTGGAATTTGGAATTGGAAAGGCTTGTCTGAAAAATTAAACGCAAATTTTTTGTAAAATTGCAACTTACCTCTTGGGTTGCAATTCATGATGAAGCCCGAGCCAGCAGCAGTAACATACAAGTGGCTCATCTTTCGCTTTCCAGTATTTTCGCCCAGTTCAAAACAAAGGTACGTCCGATTGTCAACTGGTTCAGCGCCCTTCTTTAAGTAGTTGTCGCAAGAAATTTCCTTATCTAACAATTGATCAGCGTCATCCGGGTAATCTTCATCATTCGAGTCTTCTATCACTTTTGGTTTCCGAGCCACCTTTACTTTAACTTCACGCTGACCCTTTGTCTCTGAACCATCTTCATTCTCAATTCTGCAAGCGTACACTCCAGCATCATTGCCTCCAACCCGGTGCAGAGTTATTCTAAAAGTATCATCATGAAACATATTAAGCATACTTAGCACTTCATTAAGAATATTCTATTTAAATAAACGAATCTGAAAGAAGAGCAACTATGAATTCTGTAGCAACCCAACCCACACACACATAACAGCTTGAATAAATATCATTCGATATACATGTATATGCTCAGTTTTCTATCAACTTACCCCACTTTCGTAAAAACAACTTTAGGAAAGTCATTTTGATCCATCGGTTTCGAATTCTTGAACCATGAAACTCTATTGGACTCATCATAATCTGCAGAAGCACAAATAATCCTCACCATGTCTCCTCTGACCACCTCCTTTGTTTGCGGGATTCCATTTAGTTCTAATTATAAGATCAAATAAACATTAACAATAAAGATCAAGCGTGCCTCTCACTTTCTTCATCGCATTGCTCTCCCTTATACTCCAGAGTATATCCTCATCTAACAGCGTTCCTCTTTAATATTCATGTAATTTAATTACCCTCAGCTATCACATGACTATTGAATTGAGTATATTATACTGTGTTTAATAAAATGAAAACTGAATACTAATCAAAACATCGACGAGCCTCTTCTAATAACCCTTGATGACCAATATAAAAACTCAAACTAGCCAAGGTGTCTGGAGAAACATTTCATCATCACACATACGGAAATGTACAATGCACTCGTCCTCACATAAGGCATAAATAACAACTCTTTTACAATATTGTATACCTAAAAAATCTGTTTACACACTGAAATGTTCATTCCACCCTCCCTATAAGTATGAAGTATGATTAGCAGGTACGTAATTAATTGAATTCCACACGTACAACTCTCTCACCAGAATCTCACGCATGCAACCCTACACGTGCTTTCTGTATCTAAAGTTCTATACGTTCTATTTGTGTATACTTCACGTATATCTAACTCAAATATTGACTCGTACAACTTTCCTCGACAAACACAATTATTGGACAACTTTCCCCATTTCCCCATCATCCCTTTTCCTATGCAAAATAAACCAAAAAACACTTACGGATATCATGATTTTCCGCAGATGCTTCAAGAAGTTGTAACCACCAGGTGAATGTCACAATAATCCACACTCGAATGGACGTCTTGTCCATCGCTGCGGTTGTTTATGACGGCGTCACACTTGTTGTCACTACCGCTGAACAACAATTTCGTATACGTTTCACAGACGAAGAAGAACTCTGGCACTTTTCAAAAACAACAGTCCGCGCGGCGTGTTTCAGTGTCCAAGCAATTGTCCCGGTGGACGACGACGACGAGGACCGCTCCTCCAATAGCTTTCAGTTGTTTAAGTTAATTACTCATTGGAAACTTTAACACGTCGCACTCTAAGGATAATAGTTTAATGTTGTTGTATACCTAAAGTGATGAAAACACTTCTTTTCGGTCAAGTTCGAGACCGTCAACAGGGAATATAAACTTTTGTGTGAACTATTCTCTTCGACAGGAGCAGTTGAACTGACACCAGAAAAAACTTCACTTGCTTGAGAGTATTAAGTTGCTCGTCTTGTTGACTTGCTTAGCAGCAGCCACTTTATACACCACACACACTGTCCAATAATAAACTGGTTAATTCATACGTGTGGGTATGCAGTATGCATGGCAGTGGCAGTGGAGATGGTGGTGGTACGCAACACTACGCAGTGCAATGGGATCATCACATAGCATCTTCAACCAGTCTTCTTCTTACTTCCAATTTCCAAACAGTCTTTAAGAAGAAGATGCTTATATTGATGCTTTCTGTTTAAAATGTGAAGCATCTCTTTCACACTACGAAGAACATTTTAAGGTTTGCAGTATTAAAGGTTTTAGAGGACAGGAGCAAAAAGAGCATCTCTCTCCTTTCTCACAGTTTTATACTGGCTGCTGGTAATAATGAAGGACTAGTGGATATTTACTAAAAGGAGAAATACAATAAGGCACACCAGGAGAGACAAAGAACTTCTTGTCTAAATGTCGTAAAACCTGCAATACTACGATGTGTGTAGTTGTACAACCTTTCTTGTGCTTTTTCGAATGTAAGAACTGTAAGAAGCGTCTTTCTCTGTTTTTGTGAAGCTGGTCAGGATTTCTTGGAATTCAAAAGATTCTCCTGAACAAAATATATACCTAAACATGAGGGAAATACATATTGTGGAGTCTTAAGCATTTAAGGTTGTTTCTCGTCAATTCTCACGGGCTTTTAGGAGTTATTGGATGATTTGATGAAGTAGCTTGGACATGAACTTCTGGGTTTAAAATGTTCGAAAGCTGCTAGTTGAAAGAATAGTGGAGAGGAGAAGTTAGAAGACTTTTGTACACTTGTGTCGCCTGTCGCCTTCCTCTCTTATTAACAACCTTTAAGTTTAATGGGATGCTGTGCGTCTTCTTCAGCTTTCCACCATTGCATATCGAGGTCTAACCTTATCTTGTGTCGAGTCTGCTAAAACTCATTGGAAAAAATGAGCTCTCTGATCTCTGAACTGATGCCAACATACACACATGTCACTAAATGATCTGCTCCCTCTTTCAGAGTACAGACAGAGAAGCAAAGAGTTCTAGTCTTAATTATCTAAAGGGTGTACTACTATTGACTATTAGTACTATGTACATGGAGATTTGGTTTTACTCGAGAAAGGGTCCTCCAGTTAAGCAAGACTGGATATTATTTATATTTTAACATGTGACATAATACATGTTAGGTAAAGTGGGCAAATAAGCGTATCTATATTATAACAGGGAGTTAGTTTATTATATAGGGTGCATTTCTTAGGAATATGCAGACACATAGAAAGTACGCGTGAAAAACGAGCTCCTGTTTATCATCGAGGTATTTGTTGTGTAATGCTAACGTGTGCATGTGTGGATTGCAGATAGTAAAACTAACGAGTGTACAAGTAAATGTCAACTTGATTTGATTAGGCTCGTGTTTGTGGATGGTTCGCTTGATATTTTGTGGAGTTGGTTCTTTCTCTGAAGAAGGGTTTGGAGATGCATTATATATATGTATCAGATAGAGTCTGTGTTAAGAGACAGAGGAATTAGATATGAGAATTATGCACAAGTGGAAAGATCATTTGGATGCACTGTGGAGTCTGCCTGCATAACCGGAAATCGGATGCCAACTTTAAACATTTGTAACGAGCATTTTGTTGAATTTTTAGGTGAATATATATGAATGTTTCATGTCAAATGTGTTTACTTGACTGACAAGCGTTTGTTGTAATGGCGACTGGTGAGTGTGCTGAGGAAGGAAGGAAAGACACTACTAACTAATTGACTTATTCACTAGGAAAAGTTACGAGAGGAAAGAGATGAGTCATACGACACTCAAAAAAATTTCCCATAAGCTTTCGTTCAGTTATGACTTTGTAATAGTTCCAACAGTCTTGGGGATTTGGGTTAAACTTTTAGTTTATACTTTGGTGGAACAGTTTATTTGAGTTTGTTCCGGTCAGTCATGAATTAGGGCAGAAGTTTTATGTGTTTCTTCAAGATTCTGATGTTTCTTAATAAAGTGCGTTGTTATTTTCCAATATTTATTCAAGTCATATCATTTAAGAATAATTAATTCATCTAAGAATGTATTAAAGTACAAGGTAAACGCATGTATGTGACCTTCAAGGCCCTTTCTAAAGGGTATCCAGTGAGGTAGTAAGTGAAGAATGGATTATGATGACAGTTACACGGGGAGGGAGACATGAGACTTCTAAGGGAATTTGGTCATTTAACAATGAATCAATTGTTCATTGAAGATGTTCATTGTTCCTACCAACTCGAGGTTGCTTGGATTTTACTCGATTAAGGCAGCAAATAATAAGACTAGTGGAGACAATGTCTCGATGTCTGACTTTCTCTCTAGAAGGCACTTCTACCCTTGCCTTCCACAACAAATACACTGTTCTGTACTACTAATTCATGTTATGAGAAACATGTGAGGAGAACATTTGAATACGGACTGTGAACGGAGTGTACAACTTTACAACTTTGCTGGATGTCTTTAGAACGCAAAAGGAAACATGACCCTAGTTGTTTTCTGTTATCAATTCAACCATTCTGGGCTCTGTAACAAAATACTGAAATGAAATTACGAGTGGTGGTGTAGCTCTGTTAGTTCAAGGCATAAGCTCATATTTTGAGAGCAGAAGAAGTAGAATCCACACCCGTAGATTTGTACCCTCGGAGCGTAAATTCAGTTCTTTAGAGAGATGAGAATCCTTTACATTTTGGATTCTGGTGCAGGAAGTATGTATGTGGAACAGATTGTCTTAAAAGGATCTGATTTACGAGAAGGGCAAACCGTGAGTTTGGAAGAACTCTTTGAAGCCTTAAATATCAAGTTTCTTGTATACACTCTGGTTGCCTCAATTCCCCACATTGAATTCTGCTTCTCTCATCTGCCAAAGATGAGAATTCGAAACATAAAGCACAGTCGATAAAGCACTGCATACTGGAGATGAGGTGAATGTGATTTCCTCTTGTTCAACTGAACTCATAAGAGTACTACAGAGCTTCCGTTCTGTGTTTTCGAAATCTGGATGAGCACATAAAAGCTCGACAGATGATGAGAGCATGCTTTCGATATGCTACTTCCGGTGCGCATTCTATTGCGGCCTCAGGCACAAATCTCTGATTCTCCATTGAAATGTAGGAAGTCTTGTACCCGGTTGTCTAATTTTATGACAACAACACGTAGTAATAGTATTAAAAGTAATATTCCCCGTCTTGTACGTGTTTTCTCCGTAGAAAGAGCATCTCTATTAAAAACAAACACTCATTATTTCGTGATCCACCATTCACATACACCAAAAGCTCTGGATTGATCCGTTAAAACGACTTTTATGAATGGCTACTTTCTTAAGTCAGGTAATAAATAAGAAAGACGTGAATGAAGTTGATGTAATAAAATAAACAGTACAGTTTATTTTTCCGTCATGAACCTGCAAGATGTTAGCTTCGGGTCATATGTTAAGAGCTTAGATTTTTACGTAAGAAGTTTTAAACTCCTATCCATACACCAAACGGGAACAGACATTTCTATGATTCCAATTTTAGAATAATCTGCATATGTATATTATTGCAAGACTCAATTTTCATGCATGATGCTTGGTTGAATTATTTTGTTAGGGCGAGTACTCGAATGTTCTAATAAAACCTGGCAGAACACAAAATTCATTCAATTCTTCACACTGAAAATATGAACTCTAGTTTTAACTCATAATGAGTGTATTCTTGTGTATGCACAATAATAATAATAATAATAATAATAATAGTATTTGTGATTTTATGAATGGAATGAATTACAGATTTGAGACTTCGATGATATTTTAACTTCAATCTTATCCATTTCCGTCTAGACTCTTTTGTTCCGGATAGCTATTGTACAAATATTAGAATAATTTTTCCTTTATTATAATCAAATAAATGTCTTTATAAGTATTGTTTACAGATTATTTCATACAGAAGATAATATTAACAATGCATAATGAATGAGGAAGATGAAGCCGCAATAAACAAATGTTCTTCTGTGGTTACTTGATGAGCACAATTCAATCAACTAGCAGGTTTTCGACAGCAGCAACTTCTTTCTCATCCTGGGCATTCAAAAGATAACTGCATTTCATGTCATGCTCTTTCTTATCTGATCATGTTTTGTTTTCATAAGAATGACATGAATAGGAGAAAATATTAGCTGTGGAGTTTATATTTCTCTTTGTGTGAAAACGACCTTTTGTGTGATAAACGCAGCGAGTGTATTTCGAAGACGGCCGGAATGATGGATTAAGAAGGTAACACTTAATATATGTCACAGAGTCACCCGTCGAACCAATTGCAAAATATAACATGGGTATAATTTACGACAATTACTCAGGATTTGAACACAAAACAAGATACATCATTCTTTAGTCTCGTTTCTTACGGGCTTTGCAAGTAACCCGTGTAACCTGCTCGCCTTATAGTCCGTTGAATTACAGTTTCCTTATGGATCTGTGAGTCTATGATAAGTTATCAGTGATCGATGACTTTGAAAGTTTAAGAATCTACTGATAACAACCGTGTTATTTTATGGCTGAGATGAGAGAATTATGCGCTAAGAAATATTTGTGCTGAATTAAGGTACTCTTCTAACCGCTGGTTTTGTCTCATGGAGACACGTTGACTTGGTTTTTACGGAATGTGAACCTATAGCAGCTTACTCTTTGACAATAGCTAATACTTTTGATGAGCTTAACTTGAACTGTGTCGTAATATTTTGTAGTCATTACAAATCTATTTTATTGTCCGGTTCGCCAACCTTTATTTGTCTTCGTGATTGGAGAGAGACAGAACAACTTTTTCCAATTAGAAGAACCCTCACCTTGAAAGAATGCTGACGAACTCGTTCTTGATTCTTTTCTTTGACTTCAATGTGTTTAATCCAAACATTTATGTAAAGATGCAGTCAGCACTATTGATGCTTGCACAAATTTCACTCTATCATAATTTTAAAACATATTTCTTTCAATTTAGATTCATTCAGATGCTGTTAGGTGCCAACATAATACTCATGTGTTGGAGTATAAAAAGGTACATATTGCATATGCTGCTCTCTTAGCATTTCATTTCATTACGAGTATGACTATAAATGCCAGGCCTGCATTGTCTTTTGTGCTCACTAAAACCGCATTGATTCATCATCTGTCTGTTAGCTAAGCAAGTTTTCTCAGATTTATTGTTACTTTGGTACTAATGATCATTTCATTCATGTTTTTGTTTCACCTTCTTGTACATCGTAAATTGTAGTGACGGGATCGTTCTACTTTTCCAAGTAAAGCGTCATGATTAATATCTTCTGAACTGCTTGGACTTTAGTTGTTAATTATTTCTTTCACTTTCCGTCGTTAAACTTTTGCAACTCAACAGTCTGTAAATAAGTACAATATATATTAGTTTATGTGCATAACAAAATAGGACTACGTACTCCTAAACATGCGTTGGAAGCAATTATTAGTTATGCTGAATGCAAATATTTTCCTGTCACCTATGTAGTTGTTATATTAAATTTTGTAAGGTTGGGGACAAGAAAATTAACATTTTGAAATTCTTGCTAGTGATTTTCATACTACAAAATGCTATCAAATGTAACATGCGTCTCGAAACTTCACAGGCCACTATACAGTGCCTTTTGAAACGGTCGGATCTGTTTACACAAATCTCTACAATTCTTTCCTATCGTTCGAGCTAGATGTCCCATCCTGCCCGTGCCGTTGCACACCAGCCTGGATTTAATATGAGCTGGAATTTTGACCAAGGAGATAGAAGAATAAA
>JAQGAB010001681.1:0-15009 GCA_034696565.1 Isotomurus graminis
TCACTCAATAAGATTTTCGATAAGTTCAGAACAATCTCATTGCCTCAGCAACTTTGCTTTGCATCGGTGTAATTTCTAAATAAACCCTTGAAAGAAATAAAGATAACTCTTGCAAAAGGTTAGGAATTTTAGAAGCCTGTATTATTCCCGATAGAAATTGAAATAGATTGGTCTTATAGAATGGAAGAAAATCATCACAACATGTCGACTGGAGGTGAGGGTCAACATGATGCAGGATATGTAGATGCCTCGGAGAATAAGAGTCTGAACAGGTAAGCCTTGAAATCCTTCCTATCTACGGAGTGATTCTAAATTCCGCTCTCTTCAGGATTTCTGGATACCAACTATCCCAGGCTCTACTGGAAGTGAAGCAGAATTTTGTTTCCGATACAAAAGAGGAAGTAGAATCTCTGCAGTCCCAAAAGAAACCAAAAGGATTAAACCCCAAGCGGGTGTCTAAAATAGACGAAATCTCGAACCTCCAGACCAAACTGAAGAACACAGGCTCCTTAACCTCATCCAAGGCTGCAAAGGTCCTTACTGAGCACTCAGGAGCGTTGAAGCTCGTCTCACCTGAAAATGTAGGTCGACTTAAGTCAATGGTCAAATCCGCTATAAAGCTGAAGGTCTCTGATGACTCGAAGAACAATAACAGTTCCAATACAGCCAAGCAATATACTGATCTCAACGCTCCCAAGAAACACACCGTCCCCTCACCTTCCATGAAGGAATGTCACTTAAGTAATGTTCTACGGTCAGCTCATCGATGCCTTGACCACCTGCGAGATGTTCGAGAAAGTCTGTCCAACCTAGTAGCTGAGGATGACACTCTTTCCAAAGGATTCAAAGCTGTTGAACAGTCTCCTGAAATACTTCGAGTTGCTCATATAGCAGAAACAATCACAGTAATTACTCGAGACGCGTTCATTCCAGCTCATCGCTTGAACCAAACCACAATCGCTTTGTACAACGCAGAGGACTTCCTTCGCTATCCTTCAGACTTGCGAACATTTGACATCGCCACCACAGGACGAATCAAACTCCCCGATCCTGCATTCAATGCGGTCACTCTTGACAAAATGCGAGCAGTAGTGGACAAAGCTACTTCCTATTACAACAAGTTTGATGGAAAAGGTTCACACTCAAATGAGATTCAGGACATCCTCTTCACTCAAATGAGAGCAATGCAGGACTTGTACGCGTGTACCTTGGGATGTCAGGAAGTGTTTAAGATTCTCATGTACACGAGTCCTAAGGAGAAGCACCATCTTCAACAGTTCCTCTTATCTCTCCCTTCCATGGAAAGGTCAGACATGCTCACAGAAGTTCAAGACCTCAGGAGGCTTATCGATGAGCTTGTCATTGTTCTTGAAAAGTTAAGCTGGGGAGCTTTCGTCGTCTTTCGTCTTGCGACGGGAAAGACTTCCGTTAGTTCCGTGGATGATGGTCAATCTGGACTTTTGTCAAAGATGGATTCTCTCTACCCAGGGTATCCCAACTACGTTTCAGGAACCGCCATGGGAGCTACCCGATCTGCAGGTTCCAACCAATTTCCTGTGTCTGAAAAGAAGAAAGTCTCTTTAACTCCACCCGGTTCCACAAAGCACAAGAAAGTCTCGATTGAGAAGAGTAACGAACGGCTGCACGTAGCAAAGAGGTCATCAGATACTGGAGACTCCAAGGTCCTCACTACCAAGAAGTCCATCAAGATTAAAGCTAATAAAAGCAAACCAAGAAACACTGCCACTGCATCTCTGACCAAAATGGAACCTGTCAGGAAAAGGAGTGAGACGTCCGTGTGGATGCAGATTGCAGACAGATTAACTAAATCTTAATTCTTAAAGCTATCACATGAAATCAATTAGACCACGGCCTATAATAATTCCTAAAAGCTTCCAAGAATGAATTGTCTCGATGCTACACTCGTAAATGGAGTAAATGTCATTTATTGACTGCACTCATTGGTTAAGTTTTATTGTCGAATCTTCTGGAAGTTTGCTATTTTTACTGCTACGGAATTCGAATAAGGTTAAGGATAGTAGTCCAAAATTAAGATTGTTCCCAATAGTTTTAAGAATCTTCACGCTAAGTATTCAGTCTTAATTCTCCACAGTTTGTTTTCAGTCACCGTTCCCAAGTAAGAATACTTTTGTCCTAAATCCATTTGAGTCAGACCGGCCAACTGTTAAATATTATATTATAATATTAATAGCACACCGTTTAATGTTAAAAGGAAAAGTGGATTATGTATTTATTTATCTTTGCGTACTCTTCCATTTGTGCTTTGTAAGCTGCCAACAATATTTCCAGTTTCGTCAAAGTCCACAACCATAGAAGTCCTGGGAATATACTTGGGATCTCCTAGTGGTCCCAAATGGCCAACCTGAAATTAGGTAATCGGGTTCGTTGATGTATCTCCTATGGCTAAACTTTGCAATTAATATTATTACGTAATAGTAAGCCCATGTAGTCACAGGACTTGGGGCCAAGGTATCCACCAATTCAATTCCTTTCATCAACAGATATTGCAATCGTAAAATCAGTCTACGCACAGAAGGTAAAGGTAGAGTTTTTCGGAGCATCAATGGTTCCTAGAAGGACAGCAGAGATAATAAATGATTTCAAACCCAAATTAATAATAAACCTCAGGAGTTAAAACCTTTTCAGTATCCGCAAGATAAATGGCCACATAAAATCCCCCTTTCCCGTTCGGCCTGATGTTATCTGGGAGACCTGGGAGACCTTCTACAAACTTTTCCTTGTGTCCTCGCTTAGGTCCCCGTATGTAAAACCTTAATGATACATTAAGTTGTAGTTAAACTTAAACTCTCCATAAATCTATCTAATAAATGAATAAATAAGTTCTTGAAAATGGAACTATCTAACCTCCATATCCTTTCCGCAGCGGTTTCTGATACAAGCAAAAAGTCCTCCTTCTTGGAAAGTTGCACTCCATTCGCAAATTGCAACCCATCGATAAGTACTTGAGTCTGTTGAGTCTTCGGATCAAACTGAACCAACCTTCCAGAAGGATCTCCAAGCATTTCAAAAACTAAATTATGAAAATTCGTGTTTTTGCTCGCATCAGAAAAATAAATAATCCCTTCTTTGTCCACATCCAAATCGTCTGGAAAATTTAGAGGAATTCCGTCTGATAACGGAGTTCCTACGGCTAGCAGCAATTTTTGGGTTTCTAAAATAACACAAATCAAAATATTTTTAAGCGTTGAATATGCGAAACCTTCTGGAGTGTTCCAAAAGTAGTTTTGAAAGACTCACTGGCGTCCACGTCAACTTCGTATATTCCATTATAAGCATCTGCGACAAGAAGCTTCCCTTGGTTGTTAAATCTCACACCCAGCGGTCTTGAACATCGCACCTTCACTGATTTTACTGCAAAACATACATAACCACCATCGTTAGCCAACAAGTTCACATCATTCTATGATTTCTACACTCATAATATTATTACCGCAGTCTTTAGGTCCAAGTGACACAATTTTTTCCACCTTTCCATTCTTATCAATTTTTGTCACAGCTCCATCCCCCGTTCCCGTGAAGATGTCTTCGCCACGAAGCGCTATGGACTCAGGAGTGTCTACCTTTCCATCCAAAAACAGCTCTGCTTTGTTCAATATGTCATTAGGAGTCAACTTCCCCTCTAACTTTCTGGGTGGACGAAGTCTACATTTATGAAACCACATATTTTAAATGTAATTCATCTTTTAACTTAATTCACAAGTGTTAAATCTTAAAGTTTACTCACTGAATCATCTCCAAGTTAAGGTCAGGAGGAATCCCAGGAAGAGTCATGAGCACGAGACTTACCACCAAGGTGTAAAATATCATAAGACACGTTAGCCGTACGACTCCCATGATTACCTCGTTATTATTTTAGCACCCTTCAAATATGAAATAATCAGTTTTAACCTTTGGTATATATTATAGGCACACTTTCCACCAACTTAAACAGAAGTCTGCTTGCCTAACTTAATGTCAGCTAACTGCTTACTCTACAAAACCAAAGTCAAGGTTTGCATAAAGTCAAAATGTGGTAATAATACAAGTCCAATGTTTTGCTGTGAATGGATGAACCCGGCTTTAAAACATGAACTTGGCTCTCATACAATGTTGTAGTTTTTTGGATTTGGGGCTTTTTAACCAATCTCAATAATATCCTGCGTAACGCAGATTCGAGTGATCTCGCACTAACCTTCAGAATAATGAGTGTGTCGAAGGCAATCTGGTAACACTGAAAGCCTCTGGAGATTATCATTAACTCTCAACTTTGAATTTTTTGCTTCGTTTGCTTGAGGCTTTCAAGTTGAGAAATCATGCTGAGCTCCTGTAAACTACAAGCTTCTTGAGTAATTCTAACGAGAGTTACAAGCAACCAACTAATAGGCATAAAATACATGTAATACATGCCCGAATACACGCAATTAATTAAGTGTCATCCCTACTGCTACACTACTACAGAAGAGCCTTTTAATTTACGAATTAATAAGCATTTTAAATAAGATGTGGGATGGGTTAACATTTAACACATTTACCTGTGGAATTTAAATGCAAATGAAATTCACCAAAAATGCCATTCGATTCTGGAAATCCCTGCAAAATAGTAACTTACCTCATTTGAGTTATGAGTGTGTCTTGTTGAATTCAAATTAACTTAAAATGTGTTATAATGATTTATCTTGGCCTCCAGCTGCGTTAGAATTAAAACATCATTTCTCAACAATTATTAAAATGAAATAACCAAAAATATTTGTTCATTCAAGTCACAATAAGATGTTTTATTCCAACCTTCCAGTTTCCAAGTTAGTATAATGTTTGTATGCAATATCTACGCCTTAAAGCTCAGTTTTTGCAGGTGCACCACCAAAATATTTGATTTAAAAAATAAACTGATCTTCGGATACATCCTCTATGAATAATTCATAGTTAACAACGTCTATCTCACTCGAATGTCATATCATATTTTTGCATGAAGTAATCTAACCTTTCGAGAAACAATCTTGTTAGTTCAAAGAAACCTCTGGAAAGATGCACAATTTCTTAACACCTTTGATTGAAGTCTTTTTCACAAGCAGCCGTATGTATCAGTGAAAGATGATGACAACTCGAAATGTTTAAAAAGGAATATTTATCACAACTTTCTGACCTATGTAGCAGATATTATATTTTCCAAGAATATAGTTTACAAACACACTAAGCTTGATTTAATAGTTCCCTTTTAATCCTGTAAAATTTCCTTTGGTGCGGTGTTCCCAGGTAAGCGTAATCTTTCCCAACAGCGATTTCACTGATACCAGTTACCTGAAAATCAGATTGGTAGTTTTTAGTAAACTTATATAAGCTTCTATCAGTTATTTTCCACAACCCAACATGCCTAACAGCTTAATTCAGAATGCATATCTTTCATAATCTTACAGGCCCATTTTTGTTGTGTAAGCTCCCTATAATATTCCCATTTTTATCAGTTTCCACTATGATACTGCGATACGGACCGTGTTCCAAGTCTCCCAAAGGACCCAGGGCTTGAGCCTACACAAAAAAGGTTTCAATTCATACTCGAAATCATACATCAATTTTATACACCGTCACTCTTTGATCCTCAGTATTATGAAACATCTCTTACATAAGTAATCCACTCTCTCAACACCGGACCAGGAAAGAAAGACTCTTCAATCGCAGATAAAATGGAAACCACAATGAATCTTAGTCTGAGGATGAATCTTCTTACAAGAGGTAATGGAGCAAGCTTGTCTACAGCACTTGGTTCCTGTAAAGCATGAGCAAGCATCTTCAATCTTTAAGTTATTGTGCTTCAAAGTGCGTCATATATAATATCTCAAGTCTGTTTACAATACGATGAAATATTTGTGGAGATATCTACAGCACCCATAAATCATAGAATTCACTCTTACCGAATCTATCCGTGGGGAAGCCAGAACGATGTAAAACCCATCTTTTCCATTGGGACGAACATTGTCTGGTAGACCAGGTAGGCCATCAATGAAAATATCTTTCTGTCCCTTTTTCTCTCCTGTCAAGTAGTACCTATGAATTTACAGGGTGCGGTTCAACAAGACTTCCAGCATAGAATTACCATAATTAATTCCAATTAATTTGTCACCTCCACACCCGACCTCTCATAGTTTCTGTTACCAAAACAAACTCGTCATTCTTAGCTAACTGAATTCCATTGGGGAAATGCAGGCCCGAGATTAACACCGAAGACTTTTTAGTTTTCGGGTCATATTTTATAAGCCGTCCGGTAGGCCCAGCCATCGCTTCAAGTAGTAAATTAGGTGCATCTGCAATAGTACTGGCGTCAGACCAATATATCGTTCCATCTTTGGCAACGTCTAGGTCATCAGGAAACATTGGCCTTAGCCCTTCAATGAGATCTGAAGTTGAGACCAAAGATTGCATCGCTCCTACGAATACAATGTCAACGTCAATGCTTCATGTTTTATTTATGTATACCTTCCCACTTCCCACATTTTTGAAACGCAGTGTGGTCTTATCACTATAATATCATCGAGGATAAGAAAGACCTAGACCTGTATCAACGTCTATTTTGTATATTCCTTTCGCAACATCAGCCACAAGGAGTTTTCCATCGGAGTCGAATCGCGTCCCTGCAATTCTTCCGCAGTTGAGATAGTCCCATATTCCATCTGAAGTGTAATATCACCAAATGCACACAGGGATTAGTATCATACTGTCAAAGACCATCTATAAATAATATGCATCTCATGTACCACAAGAAGTTCCCATCCGGGCGATAGTCTTCACCTTCCCATTTTTTATTCTAACCAACTCTCCTCCCATGATTCCCGTGAATAATTCATCGCCTCGCAAAGCCAACGACTCGGGTCCTATTATTTCCCTGTCCAACTTTACCTCTTCGGCTTGGTCCAGAATCGAATTTGGTGATAGCTTTCCTTCTAATGGCCTTGCGGGGGTCAGTCTACTCAATATAAACGAGGATTGAGTTACACAGTGTACTGAAAATGACGTTTTATTGAAGTAAACATGTCTTTTTCTTACGTGAAAGCCTCTATTTTGTGGTTTGGGGGAATTCCTGGAGCAAATATGAGCACCAGTAGGGCTAACAAAGTTATAAGAAATCCTTTTCTAAAAACACCCATGTTTAATAACGTATTTTTACTTTAATTCAGCCGATTTTCAGAATATTAATTCTGACACTTCAAGTCAAACTCATCGAAAGTCAAGTCAAGTCAAAGTCAAGTGTATACACATATTACATTATGAAGCAAAAGCAGCATTCTCGTAGCACACTCCAGTTAAATCAAACAGGCAAGATTGTTGAAGGTCACTCCTCAGTTTAATTGGGATAATAGCATAGGCCGCATAAACCGTGTGTGTCACAACCGCACAAGTCATTCCAGCATCAGTACATATAGCCGTGCAGTAAAGTTAAGTGTTGCGGTCATATGCATGGATGGCAATGATGGCATTGAATTGAATAGTACTATACAGTCCAGAAGATTGTATTTTGCTTGAAAGCTGCAGAGGAATTGCTTGAGCAAGTCTTCAGGAATGACCGTGAGAACCAAATAACTCAATTCCAATGTTCCTATCTCTCCGCTGCTTAACTGGAGTCAACTGGAACTTGATTGTCAAAGGGTCTTCAAGGGTGAAAGGTGTAAAAACTTACATGTCAAGACCTTGTGTTAGAGTGGAATGCGTGTTCGTATGCTAATGTACCTCCAGCCACCGCAATAAAGCATACATACATCCAAAAGATGCTTAAAACAAAAGCATTAATAATCCAAAACATTACGCAGTTTCAATAACCTAAACTCCTTCAAAACAGCAAAATTAATTTACATATTCTTTTAAATGCTCACTTTTGATCTTCCATATAATCTTGGCCAACTGAAGCAAGGAAATTCAAGTCCAAAACTGCAACTTCACTAATTGTTGGTACCTGAAGCCTGAATGCATGAAATAGTCAACAATGCTACAATTCGCAAACAAGAATGTTAGAAAAACACAAACGCAAACACATGATTGACGCACTAGACATGTTATTTTACAAGCTTAAATAATATCCAAAACCATTTTAATCGATCTCCACAATTGTTTAATATCTAACAAATCTAACTTCAAGTAGTTTTGTCCGTTCCCATATTTTTTACTTGTGTGAACGTCATAACATAATCCATCAGATGAGAAGAACAAGTTACTGCCATTAAAAACTGGGAAATCTGTTCAAACGCGAAGAACGCATTTATTTCTCATCTTCAATGAACCTTAGCTCCAATGATTGTCTCGACGAATCTTACTACTGAAAACAAGTTACTCATACGGCGAATTCTCCACAAATTGGTTTTCCCCAAGAACTTTTCCATTTCCAGGCAGACGTTGAGGGGACTGTACACAAGATATTTAAACACTACATTGATATCATTAAATTCCCCAGCTACACAGTTCGTTTAGTTCGTTTACTTGCTCACAAAGCCACAATACTTAAGCATGCACTTATATGCACACATGTAAAGCTGAAATTATTACATCTGGGAGATTCCTCGTCGCAAGATTTATGCAATATCCATTTGAGCTAATGATGTCTGGCACTCAATCCAGACAACCCATCTACAGTTAAACTTTATTTTCTGCCTTTTTCAATTCTTTCAAAAAATACCTGACAAATAAAAGAAAATCCTATCAAAACTGCACTGATTACCCAGAAATAAAATTCACTTGTTAAAATTACTTCTGACCACTCCCAACCCAATTGACAATTCAGACTATATCACACGAATTTAATATGCGATCCGCGTTAAATCATCACAACTAGTAAATCATCCAAATCCAAAAAATAAATTTCTTGTTGTTCATTTGAATTTGTTTGTATGATTTCATAAATGACACAAACTCACCTTAGGGCACGAGCTCTCGCATTCATTCTCAATCTCTAAATCCTGATTACGTGACAATTGCTTCTACTCGCACAGTGAATCCCTTCAAGTAAGACGTGAGGTTTCTTGGTAATACTTGCGTCATGCTTTAATAAGCAACCAGGTGGATATTCCAACGTTTCCAGGATAAAGTGGTCCATCCCACCGAGACTCTGAAATTAGCCATGTCTGACCAATAAATATTTCCTTCAAGGCCTACGTCCACATCATTTGGAGCACTTAAGGGTCTTCATAATGTTCTTTCCTACTTGGACAACTACGTCTTGTGTTTCTACCAGACGCACCCAGTATACATATTAATATTTCTGTCATATTTTCTCAAATGACTTAACCAGAAACCTGTCTCAACATCCACGCGTATGATTCATCTATAAAACGCATCTACCACAAGTAAAATTAAATAGCCTTGACCGTCAAATCTCACACCCAAAGGCCGTCCACATATTTTTTCGTCGTGTCGACCTTCTATAAGTTCACAGTTTAATGATTTATCTCGTACCTTAACTAAGTTTTGCTTGTATCTAAGCACACAGCACATTCTTAGCGTAAACTTTCATCTTAAAACTTCAAAAACTTTGTATAGGAGTGCGATTGATTGCATGATTTTTAGGAGCGCAAGGAGAGGAGACAAAGCAATTAGATAATCATTACTTATCGCAGTCTGAACCAGTTTTTACGACAGAAGTAGTCACCTTGCCATTTTTGATTTGTACCATTTCTGCTTACTCTACGCAAGTATTTACATAGTATTTCATCTATTAGCTAGGAATTTTGGACCAACTATTTCTTTATCCAGTCAGTGGTCTCAAGGGCTCGGCCTTGTCTAGAAAAGAATTCATTCAATATTGCTGGAGACAATCTAAAAGATAAACATACATATTTTATGGTACCCTCAGATTTCTGTTCATAAATAACCTCATCATCAATTCAGATCTCATCAGTCCTATCATTTATCCCTTAGCTCGCTAACTTGCTCAACTTTTCCTTGTGGAGGTATTTCTGGTGCACATGTTATTGACACGACGCACTTAACTCAATTACAAGTAATCTTCCAATCTTTTTCAATTATACCCATCATAAATTGTGCGAATTGAAAAGGTTACTTAAGAAAAACTTAAATCAATTTATTTTAATTGCACCTAACCATTTAAATAGACACTTCTAACGTTAATCTTGTTAGGGTTAGTTAGAAATAGGAGGCTTACAATAAGTAGTACTTTGGACCTACAGACAAGAACTCATTGCCGAGGACATGGATGTCCACTAATGAAATGACATATACTCCATTTGAATTTGAACAGAACTCAAAAGCCTTAAATCTCACATTGTTATTAAGCAAATGTTCAAAAACGATAAGATAGATTATTAAAGAGTATTACACAGAAAATGTCAACTGTTTAAGAACTATACGAAATTAATGCTCATCATCGCATCAAAATTTCATCAAGCTCTCTGGCACTGTTGTCATTGAAGTCGATAGGTGATTTAGCCGTTTAAATTTCCAACATAAAAGAAATTCATATACTTTCAAACCTTCTATAAAACTTTACAGTGTCCCAAGACTGAAAGTTAAAACAAAACTATAAACTCGAATTTGGAAGTAATTTATTCCATTGTTGATTGTATCAGCTTGCGCTTTCGTTTCAATTGACACGAGCACACACAACTTGCACTTAATTGTACGTGACCAAGGATCAATTTGGCCTCATTAGATTACACATTAAATCTTTAATTAATGCAACATACAATAGACAACAGGTGTAGCATAATAATAATTACTTCTGACACCATATCGCTGATAGGTGTTTAATCGACGTCCTACACTAGATTCATCATAATTACAATGTCATATACATGAAAGATTGTGCCAAGCTATGACATTTGTTACTGAATTTTGCGTTCTGTGATTATCAAATGCGTCTTTAAGTGTACATCATTTGATCGAATTGCAAAGTGCATTGCAAGTTTTACATGATGCAGTGTGTCTCCTGAGATTTGTAGCTCAACAAGTTTAAGCAATGCTCACATTTATACTAACATGAATTACACAATAATCAACATTGACAATGGACTTGAGTAAAACACTTTCCTCATACAAGAAAATGACCTTTATTGTGATTTTAAATTAATGACAAGTGTGAAGTGTGCTACAATCTGCCAAATGATGTAAAAGTCTCAATAGATGCGAGTAAGATGTCTCAATTCAGTAGTTAATCATAAAGCACAAAGACATTTTGTAACTTCTTTCGTGTGGCATAAAGCATCTTGAAGCATGGAAAAGTATTTGAATACATACTTTACACTTTACACAGGTTACTTGCATGTGTTTCTAACCCAAATGACGACGCATTTCCCAACAAATATTCGACTCGATTACTGCGTCCCAGTAAAAATGAAAGTGTTTAAATCTCAGGTGGCTCAATAAAAGTTGATTTACTGAAGTCGAAAGCAATGCACCGGAGGAAAGTCGGGACAAACCTTACGAAAGCTCGAGATTTTGACAATATGCAATCTGCATGATTAAAAGAATGATAGGACAAACGACGTCAGTCAGTGCGGTAAACTGTATTATAAAAAGTGAACTTCTGACACTGATTTCAAATGCTTGCACTATTATGTAGTTGATCTGAAATTCATAGTCCCCATCAACAAAACAGAAAAACAGGAGCAGTTTGTTAGCAATTTAGCAAGTTAAATTCTTGGTGATCTCTTCCAATGGTATAAGCATTAATCTGAGGATTCCGTGACCTACAACGCAATACATGAAATAAAAATGTAAACGAATTGATTCATAAACAATAAATAGCGATACAATGAAACAAGGCAAAGGCGTCAGGCTTCCAGACAAAGCTCTCTAGTATATAGGTAAATTAATTAAAACCAGCGTACACTTTCGCTGCTGAGGCTGCTGACTAGAAAGTATAGAGACGTAAACTGCTTTTCACATGATGATGTCATATTCGTAACCTGGATTTCGTCATACTGGAAAAAAAACGCGAATATAAATAATCTATGAATCCCATTAATTCCCATAACACGCTAGACAGCGATCTTGCCTTTGTTTTCTTATAAACAAACTCAATCTAGGTAAACATGTTATTACTATACTTGCTTAAAAGTAACAAACAATATCCTCGAACTTGTTACCCGTCACGTAGCCCATGAAACTACTTTTTTAAAATCTGGAAATAGAAATTTTCATGTTCCATATTTGTTATTTCAATGCTGCTGACTGTAGATTATGCTTGCCACTCTTCAGCAGTAACATATCATCCAAAATTTAGTATAGTATGGAGTATGGAGGAAATACATAAGTATTCATCACAATTTTTATCATCCAGAATCCAGATTAACCTTCTATGAACCTAATCACCTAAGCGCCCTTAATCTCCTCAGACAAAGAGTTGACCCTTAATTCTTGGCAATCGCTGTTCCTGCTGTGCTCATTAAAATATTACGCTCTTCGTCAAACAACCAACAACTATAGATTGTAGATGGATGAAAAACACCACAGTGCATACATTAAGATAGCTCTACGAATTTTCTAGCTACACACAACTTCGGGTTGCTATTATTCGCTGCGTATAAAAACTTGTAATTATCGCACATCATTACAATCATTAAGCACGCTCTCCAAGCTAATGGCCTGATTATGCTTTTGGAGTATTAGATGAATTGATACTTACTATAACTCACGGGAAAATAATACTGCTCAAGCCCCAAACTATCAAGTACGCAAGATATATCAAACAGTATGCAAAAACTCTCCTATGTGTTCTGTCAATTTAGCTAATGACAGGAAAAAGCGTGTGCATATAAACAAATCCATTTCCAATCATCATGCATTTCCGTGTATTGCTTTTCTGTCCTGTTGTATATCGTCCACAGTGTCCACAGTCCACAGTGCCTGTCCACACACGTCAATTCTCAGTCTTAATCTGTTCGTATGTATATGGAGACCTAAATAATTGCCGAATTGCTCTCTATTCTCCACTGCTGTCTGTCGACCACTCCACAGACAGAACAATGCAACTAGAATCCTAACAGCTTTTATGGCTTCATTGAAGGAAGTCAATTCATTATGCAACACAAACTATCAACCGCACATACCAATTACCAATCTTGCTGAGGGATACATAAAAATCCATCCATCAAACTTACCCCATGTATGCCATTTACAGGCTATTTTCATATTCGAAATTTCATTGAAAAGTCTGAAGTCTCTGAAGTATACAGGCATTTCAAGCTACACAATTAAACTCGATTTCAATCTTTTCCTCCTTCCATCCACTTTTTCATGATCTTCCATCCCAATTCCCAATGCAGAATCAATCCGAAAAGCCCATAAGTTTTTACGAGCTATTCATCCAAATATTTTTAATCTATGAATTTCGCTCTACACATAATACTGCGAAATTTACCCACTATACAAAGTATACAATACTTTAATCGTTCCTAGTAGAACACTATAATGCTGATATACTTCTATTATACGTATGCAATCCTTTTTCGCTTACTGCTCATGTCTAAAACTTTGTACCATTGCCACTACCACCACCACCACCACCATCACCTTTAGGAATGACGAAAGCTTTTCGCAAATCCTTTTCTGCAATATCAAAATGGCAAACCTTCCTCTACCAACCTTCTCTCTCTCATACATACACATATAGGTTCATATTAAGGGAAACCCTACATATAATAGTTTACTAAGGATTCTCTTCAGCAGTAGTTCTTTTCGTACTATGCCGAGGTATGATTGTGCTATACCAAGGTGTGTGCCCCACCACCACCACCACCACCACAAGTTTAAAACATATTAGTCAGCAAACACCACTCAACTCCTCACGACTTAAAACTACTGTGGTGCCTGTGTGTTGTTTAAGGAAAACTTAGTTGTAGTTAGTTAAGTAGGATCCGCAGCCAAAGTCAAGGCTTTAGTTCCCCACCACCAACCAAATTGGTCACTTCTACAACAATCCACTGCTACCACCGGCAGTCGCCCATCATCATCGTGTGTTGTGTTTAACCAAAATCCAGTAGTAGTAGAACACAACAACTAACAAGCCACAAGCTAATTAAGTTTAACGGCAAAGTGAATTAAGAAGACGTTAAGTGGGGGGACGACAAAAAGTCACGGAGAAGGGCGGGGAGTTTGACCCAGTGAAAATCATGCAGTAAATAAAAACAACACCGCCACCACTCCTCCCGCATAGTCTCCGACTGAAACTTTACCTACAATCATCGTCGTTTAATAATCGTCATTTATCAAATCGTTAGTAGATTATTTTTGTGCAAAAACACTTAAGGAAGATGGGGAGGAGGAACATCAGCTCCTTTCACTACTCCTTGGGAATCGCCTTCTTTTTACTGGTAAGCGCGGCCTTTGTTTTGGTATTTCTTGATTTTAATATTATTCCGTGTTAGTATCACTTTTTTGCATTCCTTGGGGTGATCATACTGATCATTGGTCATAGTCCTCATAGTAGTACTAGTGGTGGTGGTAGATAAGGTCGTGTGTGTCACAAAGTCGCATATCATCTGCTTTGCTGTACAGTATATACACAATCGTAAAAGTAAAGAGTTAAAGATGCTGGTGGTAGGAGATTTACAGCCATGAGCTACTTTTCTGGAGGAGAGAGACGCAGACACACACACATAATATTAATTTATTTCATAATTATTCATTTCAATCGAAGATTACATGTATACAGATGTAATTTATGTTTGAATGTCTGTCTCAGTGTCTGTTTAAGTCACGAAGATCATCTCAATGTATTAATGTGCATCTTAATCACTGCGGGTGGACACACATCAGTCTTTGGCTGTGATGAATGAGGTGAATCATACTTTTGTGACTTGTGTGTTTCATGATTTCCTCCCGATGACTCATTAGTTCATAAAAACTTCTGGAATGGCGAACTGGCTAATCTTGTTTGTGAAGCAGTGAATTCCACTGAACAGCAGTTTTACTGTAAATACATAAGGTACATTGGTACATAAAGTATGACGTGTCTGGTCTGGTGACATCCCGATGTTTGATATTTTATTG